>JZLH01S0600246.1:23452-33608 GCA_001188425.1 Eucidaris tribuloides
GCAAGTAGTTGTTTCTTTCCTGTTGTCTATTAAATATGTCATTGCCAGTTACATTTGTTGTAATGTATACTAATTCTCGTAAAATTACTGCATTTCATATCATTTATTGGGCCCGGAAATATTGTTTGGAGGTTTTTTCCAGTTTTTTTCTGGTAAAAACCGGAAAAAAGGGGTTTCTTCCAGTTTTTTCCGCTGTCCCGGAAAAAACTATTTTTTTCCGGAAGAAACCCAACCCTGGTTTATAGGCCTACCAATTTTTGTGTAAACTTACTGAATAATTCGAATAATTCAAGTCTGTCTGTGGGGTATGCATATTTTTGGGGGGAGGGGCAGGACTTGTTCTGCTGAAGATAAGAGTGCTCTCTTGATCAAATGTTGACTTTATTACTGACAAAATAACTGCTGTGTACATGATGACATGTACACTTTTTTTTAGAGTAAAATAAATTTTGATTTTGGGACTCAAACCTACATGGCCTCAAAAGATGGGTTCTGAACAGTGCACTGTCATTATCTAATCAAACCACACAAGGCAACGGTAATAATGCTGCACTTATGACTTTGGTAGTGCAGCCGTGCATAATTATTCATAAATGGGTTCTTCTGCTTCTTCATATTCTCTCGATTGTCAGTAGAGCAAGTCCTGACCCCCCCCCCTCCCCCCCCAAAAAAAGTGACAAGGGTGATGTCATGCCTCCAAGACTTGGGCATCAGCATGGTACTGGGTCCACATATTAGAAATTATGTGAAGAAAAGGACCATAAAATGACTTCTGGTTAATAATTGCTACTTTCATCAATTATATTTTATGTCAAATTAGATTCATAAATACCCATTTTTATTCAGAGTCATAACGCAGTAAGCTTTTGAAAACTAGCTTTTATGAATAAGTTTGCAATAAAACTTATTTTGATATACATGTATATCTCTTCCTGTTGTAAATTTTGTTTCATTTTAGTTGTTTGCCTACATGGTAACCATAATTTCAGTGTTTTACAACTTCCATGTGGTTTGGTGTGAGGAAGAATGTATGAATAGTAGACTCATTATAACGACCTCAGGACTGGGAATTTAGTATGGTAAAAGTTGATTTTGTTGTATCCGGGGGGGAGGGGGGGGGGTAGGGGGGAGGGGGGCGCTGTCAGTACAAGGTGTACACCATGCACGTGTGTGGACTTTCAACATGGACCCTAAACAAGTAATTGAAAGTCCATCTCAGAATACCCTAAACAAGTCCGAAAAGATACCCTTTTAAAGTCAACCTTTTTCCCCTTAATTTTGCGATTTTTATACCCTTTTCACTGTACGAGTGTACATCACCTGACCGTGAAAAACAACCCTTTTTACACATTTTTTCACACACGCATCGTGTACACCTTGTAATGACAATGCCCCCCTCCCCATTGGGATTGTATCAAGAGTGTAGAAAACAAAATACAGTACAAATATTTCATATTTTTCTACAGATGGGTGATGGTCATGGTCGGGCACAGAGATTTCCTATGTGAGCACAGACACACACATACATACATACTATGCACACACACATTGGATATAGTAAGATGGTTGCAATTATTTTGAAATAATAGACATCTAAAAATGATTTAAAGCCAGAGAATCTCATTTGCATCCTTCCCCCAGCACAACAAAAGGTCACTCACCCAAGGAAACAACCCCCCCCCCACCTGACAAATCCTAGGACAACACCCCCCCCCTCCCGGATAACTCACCCAAGGAAACACCTTCTCGAACTAGGATAAATCCTGGGAGGACAACTCCCCAAGGAACTCCTCAGGAAGACAAGTCCCCAGGAGTTTAAAAATGTTCCCAGTTTTACAACAAGTTGTTGTCTGAGGGAGCCGTCTGAGGGAGCCGTCTGCCGGGGGAGTTGTCAAGTGGGAGTCATCCCCAGGGGAGTTGTCCTTGGAGAAATTATTCCTGATACGATACCACCCAATTCCTCACCCCACACATTACCAGCGTCTTTATTTACATGATATGTTTAACCTTATCATCAGGGTGTTACTTCATCAACTTACATTACACCAAAATGTACTCAAGTTTTGAAATACTACACAAAAAAGTACACTGGACTATTTTTTTTTTCTTATTAGTTTAATTGCAGTTCAGTGTGAAAGCATTTACATTTCTGTTCATAATTGTAACAAGATAAAGACTGGTACATGGTATGCACACCATATTTGATAATGATATACAACTTATTGATAATAAATACAACTCAAATGCAGTGTGGAATGCAGCTTATAACATTGGCATTCAAAATTCTACATATTTAAAGAATGATAAGTACACAATGAATGCGATAAACCATTTCACTACTATATCTGAATTACATGCAAATATAAGAAAAAGGGCATCAGGATAGTGGCACCTACTACTTTAGCCCAGATTTGGAATGATTTTAATTATTTTGTGCTTCCGTTATTGTGCATATAGCATAGTTTGTTGCTGGCAATTCCTAAGAAAAATTCCAGCAGTGCGTAGTACGTAGTCACTGGGCTGATAAAACCTTGAATTTCAAATTTTGGTGAAAATGTCTTCATATGATAAATCTTTAAGGCATAATTCATCTTCTGATAACCACATGAGATTCATATCTTAAAATATAACTGATTATCAAACGTAGTCTTAAAGGCAAAGATCACCCAGACGTCAAGTTAGTTTCAATAAATAAAGAAAATATAAGAGAAACATATTAACAAAAATTTGACATAAATCCACTAAAGAATACAGAGCTATGAAGATTCAAAGTTTCAATTTTGTAATGTCACATGCTCCCCACATGTCATATAATATAAATTCCATAAATTAACATTTTTAATGGTTCATGATAACTGAATTTTTTTATTTCATAGAAGCACACATGTATGCCAAATAATATAGGCCTGTCTGATTATATACTGAATGCACAGGTAAAATCATTTTCAATTTTCTGAGAAAATGGAACTTTATGCAATTTATACTACATGACAAATGGGGGAGCTGCTCGCATGTAACATCACAAATTTAAAAACTTAAAAAATTCATAACTCTGTTATTCTTTGATGTATTCTCGCCAGACCATCATTAATATGTTTCTCTCATTTTTCTGCTTTTATTAAAAACAACCTGATGTCAGGGTGGACTTCCCCTTTAACAGACTGTTTGATAATTCCATATTATCTACCAGCAAGAGCAGCAGCATTCTAATATAATCCTACGGAAATACAAAATGTGAATACTTAATTGAGTTTTAGAGTTTGTCAATTCCAAGATCCCTCTACAATAATCATTGAATATTAATAATATTAACGATACAACTACTACTATTCAAGAATATTACTAGTGGTGATGATAATAATATTGTCAAGTGAGTTGGCCTGTTATGATTAAAAACAAATACAATATAACTACAAAGTGTATATTTCATACTGTCATATTATCCACATAAGCATACCTTGAATATACCTTAAAGTGCCACACCTCCATCTTCATGTAGATTGAGTGTGTGGCAGGATTTTGGAGGCTTTTTACTCATTAACATTGGGGTAAGGAGATTATACATAGCATGTTTAAAATCATGGAACAATCAGAAAAAGTTATAAATATCACATTTTCTTATAAAAAATATTTCAAATGTCATATTTAAGCCAAAAAAAAAAATGGTACGGGATACATTTTCTTTGATCTGAGTTTTGAAGTTTTAATCATTATTTCGTGCATTTTATCAGAGTGCATTTGATAAGAATGTAGGTGACACACACACTGTGAAACCATTTGTGAACTACGTACACTAGACCAGAATGAAAAAATTGAACTTTTTAGTCCTTATTTTCTTTCAACTGCCAACTGTGGGTTTCCACCTACTTCAAAGTGAACTTATGTTGATAAGTTCGAGATAGCCACTAATGTACAGTACTTGGGACTATGCATAATTGCACAAAATCTACATTATACAAATATTAAACATCAGTCTCATGCCTTTTGTTGTTACACTTTGAAATGACACAAGAACAAAGAGTTTTAAAATCTTGGTGATGATTTCACTTCTCGAGACCAAAAAATGGCACAAAACCAATTTTGTTGAATTACAAGGAAGAAGGAATGTCTCCAAATAATGAAGGCAAATACTGAAATACTTAAGATGAAAGTGTATCTGTAATATATCGGAAAGTATATATTTTTTATTTTCAATATATTTTTAACACATCAAATTAGCATTTTCCAGTAAGAAAATGTGATATTGACAAAAAAATTGGTGTGGGAATGTGGTAGCATACAGGTACTTATCAAGTGTAAGTTATGTTTGGTATAATAAGATATAATATGCACACAAAATTACATTATACTACTTTTGGATAATTATCAAAAAAAATTATGTAATTTCGTTAATGTGATAGCTGCTTCAGTCAATATGTTCATACAATATTTAAACATCATATTATATTCACAGGCATCCTTATTGTATATACAATAATAGCTAGAGTACACTAATTTCACTGTTAAGCTTGTCCCTATTCCTTTATGTACAATTTGTTTAAGTCATCAACTTTATAAAGGCCCACTATCATGACAGGATGACAAATGCCCTCTTCTGACTAAAATTATAGAAAGGGTGCACTACTGACACCCGTAATGCAACAGAAACAGCCATGACACTGTGGAAAAAATACAATATTTGTTTTCCTCCCACAATCTCATACCTGCCAACCGTCCCTATTTTTCCAGGGCAGTTCTGGTCTTATTACAGTAACTAGGCGGTGCGTTCAACAACAAAAACGTAGATTAAAATAAGAATAGAACATGAATAACCAAAATAAATGAAACTACTGAACCAAGTGCATTGGTTACTATAGTAATTTTAATGCAACGCCCAAACTGTAATGCAACAACAAAAACGTAGATTAAAATAAGAATAGAACATGAATAACCAAAATAAATGAAACTACTGAACCAAGTGCATTGGTTACTATAGTGATTTTAATGCAACGCCCAAACTGTAATGCAAATGCTGTGTTTACATTCACTGGTGAGTGCCTGAACAAAAGGTTTGTTTCATTCATGCTTTTTCTCATAATTTTGGTTCAGCTAATTCAAATATTTTTCTCATTCACACTCTAATCTCATTTGTTTAATTATGTAAACTTTTTATTGTTTACTGTACCGCCTAATAACTGTAATCAGACCAGAACTGCCCCTGGAAAAATCGGGACGGTTGTCATGTATGCAATCTGTACACTATGACACTGCAAGAGTCCATGTTCGTGAATATGTGCCTATATTCCAGGACTGGTTGACATCCTCTCTGTGGTTGAGTTGACCCATGACATACTCAAATTTTGAAATACTACACAAAAAAGTACACTGGACATTTTTTTTTCTTATTAGTTTAATTGCAGTTCAGTGTGAAAGCATTTACATTTCTGTTCATAATTGTAACAAGATAAAGACTGGTACATGGTATGCAAACCATATTTGATAATGATATACAACTTATTGATAATAAATACAACTCAAATGCAGTGTGGAATGCAGCTTGTAACATTGGCATTCAAAATTCTACATATTTAAAGAATGATAAGTACACAATGAATGCGATAAACCATTTCACTATTATATCTGAATTACATGCAAATATAAGAAAAAGGGCATCAGGATAGTGGCACCTACTACTTTAGCCCAGATTTGGAATGATTTTAATTATTTTGTGCTTCCGTTATTGTGCATTCAGCATAGTTTGTTGCTGGCATTTCCTAAGAAAAATTCCAGCAGTGCGTAGTACGTAGTCACTGGGCTGATAAAACCTTGAATCTCAAATTTTGGTGAAAATGTCTTCTTATGATTAATCTTTAAGGCATAATTCATCTTCTGATAACCACACAAGATTCATTTCTTAAAATATAACTGATTATCAAACGTAGTCACCCAGACGTCAAGTTAGTTTCAATAAATACAGAAAAAATAAGAGAAACATATTAATGAAAATTTGACATAAATCCACTAAAGAATACAGAGCTATGAAGATTCAAAGTTTCAATTTTGTAATGTCACATGCAAGCAGCTACTCACATGTCACGTAATATAAATTCCATAAATTAACATTTTTAACTGAATAACTGAATTTTTTTATTTCATAGAAGCAAATAATATAGGCCTATCTGATTATATACTGAATGCACAGGTAAATTCATTTTCAATTTTCTGAGAAAATGGAACTTTATCCAATTTATATTACATGATGGGGGAGCTGCTCACATGTAACATCACAAATTTAAAAACTTAAACAATTGATTTATTCTCTGGTGTATTCTCGCCAAACCATCATTAATATGTTTCTCTCATTTTTCTGCTTTTATTAAAAACAACCTGATGTCAGGGTGGACTTCCCCTTTAACAGACTGTTTGATAATTCCATATGATCTATAAGCAAGAGCAGCAGCATTCTAATATAATCCTATGGAAATACAAAATGTGAATACTTAATTGAGTTTTAGAGTTTGTCAATTCCAAGATCCATCTACTATAACCATTGAATATTAATAATATTAACGATACAACAACTACTACTATTCAAGAATATTACTAGTGGTGATGATAATAATATTGCCCAAGTGAGTTGGCCTGTTATGATTAAAAACATAAATACAATATAACTACAAAGTATATATTTCATACTGTCATATTATCCACTTAAGCATACCTTGAATATACCTTAAAGTGCCACACCTCCATCTTCATGTAGATTGAGTGTGTGGCAGGATTTTGGAGGCTTTTTACTCATTAACATTGGGGTAAGGAGATTATACATAACATGTTTAAAATTATGAAACAATCAGAAAAAGTTATAAATATCACATTTTCTTATAAAAAATATTTCAAATGTCATATTTAAGCCAAAAAAAAAATGGTACGGGATACATTTTCTTTGATCTGAGTTTTGAAGTTTTAATCATTATTTCGTTGCATTTTATCAGAGTGCATTTGATAAGAATGTAGGTGACACACACACTGTGAAACCATTTATGAACTACGTACACTAGACCAGAATGAAAAAATTGAACTTTTTAGTCCTTATTTTCTTTTCAACTGCCAACTGTGGGTTTCCACCTACTTCAAAGTGAGCTTATGTTGATAAGTTCGAGATAGCCACTAATGTACAGTACTTGGGACTATGCATAATTGCACAGAATCTACATTATACAAATATTAAACATCAGTCTCATGCCTTTTGTTGTTACACTTTGAAATGACACAAGAACAAAGAGTTTTAAAATCTTGGTGATGATTTCACTTCTCGAGACCAAAAAATGGCACAAAACCAATTTTGTTGAATTACAAGGAAGAAGGAATGTCTCCAAATAATGAAGGCAAATACTGAAATACTTAAGATGAAAGTGTATCTGTAATATGTCGGAAAGTATATATTTTTTATTTTCAATATATTTTTAACACAACATCAAATAAGCATTTTCCAGTAAGAAAATGTGATATTGACAAAAAATTGGTGTGGGAATGTGGTAGCATACAGGTACTTATCAAGTGTAAGTTATGTTTGGTATAATAAGATATAATATGCACACAAAATTACATGATACTGCTTTTGGATAATTATCAAAAAAAAAATTATATAACTTGGTTAATGTGATAGCTGCTTCAGTCAATATGTTCATACAAATTTAAACATCATATTATATTCACAGGCATCCTTATTGTATATACAATAATAGCTAGAGTACACTAATTTCACTGTTAAGCTTGTCCCTTTTCCTTTATACAATTTGTTTAAGTCATCAACTTTACAAAGGCCCACTATCATGACAGGATGACAAACGCCCTCTTCTGACTAAAATTATAGAAAGGGTGCACTACTGACACCCATAATGCAACAGAAAAAGCCATGACAGTGTGGAAAAAATACAATATTTGTTTTCCTCCCACAATCTCATACCTGCCAACCGTCCCTATTTTTCCAGGGCAGTGCTGGTCTTATTACAGTAACTAGGAGGTGCATTCAACAACAAAAACGTAGATTTGAATAATAGAACATGAATGACCAAAATAAATGAAACTACTGAACCAAGTGCATTGGTTACTATAGTGATTTTAATGCACAGCCCAAACTGTAATGCAAATGCCGTGTTTACATTCACTGGTGAGTGCCGGAGCAAAAGGTTTGTTTCATTCATGCTTTTTCTCATAATTTTGGTTCAGCTGTTTCAAATATTTTTCTCATTCACACTCTAATCTCATTTTTTTAATTATGTAAACTTTTTATTGTTTACTGTACCGCCTAATAACTGTAATCAGACCAGAACTGCCCTGGAAAAATCGGGACTGTTGGCATGTATGCAATCTGTACACTATGACACTGCAACAGTCCATGTTCGTGAATATGTGCCTGTATTCCAGGCCTGGTTGACATCCTCTCTGTGGTTGAGTTGACCCATGACAGTGGGCCTTTACGACCCAAGTGTAGATTTGGTAACCGGTAAAAAAAATTTCTGTTGACTGATCAATTGGCAACGAATTTGGCTCTGAAAATTTTATGCCCACCCCCCCCCCCCACTGAGCAATTTTTTGGCTGATTATTTGCCTGTGAAAATTTTCCCCGACGGATTTCAACCCCCCTTCCCCCAAGATTTTGCCCTGGCACCTCCCTTGCTGTTCCAGTCTGCTTTGACAGGAATGTTTCAGCTGTAAAAGATTAGGATTGAATAATCATGCTGCTTCATAAGTATCTGTACATTCAGCTGGCTTCATTATCTGTGAGCTACATGAATATCGTCACTTGTCAGGCAGGAGGGCCTTATTAGTAAATTGTCTCTTAACTTGAAAATTATTGGCTCTTTTCATATGAAAACAAGTAGTGTGAGATTTTTGAAGACCCTTTCTGTCAATCTGTTAAAGTGCCAATCCAAGTAAGGCAACTGTCCAATACCAATAAGGCAATATTTCTCGATTTAGAGAAAATTTACTGTTAAGGCCCTTCTGTCGGGAACGTAATGCTAGGGCCCTTCTGCCGGACAAGCGATGATAGTATCACCTACATTTTGTTACATCTACAATACAGACTAGCACATGATCCAATCTACATTTTTAAATATTAATTCTCTTGTACTATTACACCATATTTCAAGCTTGGTTATTAAGCCACTGATTAAATGAATCTACCTAACTTACTGTTTTGTTATCAACATTTCATTGACATATTTTCATGTTGAACACATTCAATTTGTCCTAGTAGTGCTATTACATGTACATACATTACAACATAAAATCCCAATAAACATTAATTGCAAGCACAACTTCATTTTAGTCAGTTAAGTTTCTGATTATTTGGTTAAAATTGCGGAAAACAATCCGCTTTCAACTGCCTCTCCAGCACATGGCACCAATTATAACTAGAGCAGTCCGACTGCGCGCAGTCGATGGGTATACGTCCGCAGTCCGCACTCCCATCCAATGGATGTAATTTGAAAAGCCCGAAGTTACCATGGTAGGAAGACCAATGAGATGAATAAGTCCATGTGACCTTTGACCAAGTTCCAGTAAAATCTGACTATTCAGTTCTTAAATTATCGCGACCTTGAGCTCAATTCGGACATGTATGAGGCCTTGTGACCAACCTTTGACCTCAGACCTTTCAACTCCAAAATCGAATCAGTTCATTAGTGCCTTATACTTCACCCAAGTTATATCAAAATCTGACCAGTTGTTCTTAATTTATTGTGGTAACGAGCCCAAATCAGGCATATATGAGGCCTAATGACCTTCGACCTTTCAACTCCGAAATCTAATCAGTTCATCAGAGCTTTATAATACACACTCCACCCAAGTTACATTAAAATCCGACCAGTCGTTCTAAGTAATCGTGGTAACGAGCCAAAATCAGACCTAATGACCTTCGACCTTTCAACTCCGAAATCTAATCAGTTCATCAGAGCTTTATAATACATACTCCACCCAAGTTACATTAAAATCTGACCAGTCGTTCTAAGTAATCGTGGTAACGAGCCAAAATCAGACATGTTTTAGGTCCTGTGACCTTTGACCTTTCAACTCCAAAATCTGATCAGTTTATTGTTGCCTCATAGTACATACTTGGTCCTAGTTACATCAAAAATCTCATCAGCTGTTCTTAAGTTTTCACGGCAAC
>JZLH01S0600246.1:33633-46026 GCA_001188425.1 Eucidaris tribuloides
ACTTCAAACGTGAACTTATGTTGACTTAAGTTCAGAGATAGCCACTAATTACAGTACTTGGACTATGCAATAATTGCACAAAATTCTACATTATACAATATTAAACATCCAGTCTCATGCCTTTTGTCTGTTGTTCACTTATGAACATGACACCCAAGAACAAAGAGTTTATTAAAATCTTCGGGTATGATTTTCACTTCTCGAGAACCAAAAAATGGCACAAACCAATTTTGTTGAATTACAGGAAGAGGAATGTCTCCAAATAATGCAAGCAAATACTGAAAATACTTAAGCATGAAAGTGTATCTGTAATATTATCGAAAGTATATATTTTTTATTTTCAATATATTTTAAACACATCAAATTAGCATTTTACCAGTTAAGAAAATGTGATATTGACAAAAAAATTGGTGTGGAATGTGGTGCATTACAGGTACTTATCAGAGTGTAATTTATGTTTGTATAATAAGATATAATATGCACACCAAAATTACATTATACTACTTTTGGATAATTATCAAAAAAAATTATGTAATTTCGTTATGTGATAGCTGCTTCAGTCAATATGTCATAACAATATTTAAACAGTCATATTATATTCACAGGCATCCTTATTGATTATATACAATAATAGCTAGGAGTACACTAATTTTCCACTGTTAAGGCTTTGTTCCCTATTCCTTTAGTATACAATTTGTTAAGTCATCAACTTTATAAAGGCCCACTAATCATGACAGGATGACAAATTGCCCTCTTCTGACTAAATATAGAAAGGTCGTGCACTACTGACACCCGTAATGGCAAACAGAAACAGCCATGACACTGTGGAAAAAATATAATATTTTTTTTCCTCCCGACAATCTCATACTGCAACCGCTCCCTATTTTTCCAGGCAGTTCTGGCTCTTATTACAGTAACTAGGCGGTGCGTTCAACAACAAAAACGTAGATTAAAATAAGAATAGTAGAACATGAATAACCAAAATAACATGAAACTACTGAACCAAGTGCATTGTTACATATAGTATTTATAATGCAACGCCCAAACTGTAATGCCCAACACAAAAACGAGATTAAACATAAGAATAGAACATGAATAAGACCAAAATAAATGAAACTACTGAAACCAAGTGCATTGTTACTATAGTGATTTAATGCAACGCCCAAACTGTATGCAAGATGCTGGTGTTTACATTCACTGCGTGAGGCGCTGAACAAAAGGTCTTGTTTCATTCATGCTTTTTCTCATATTTTTGGTTCAGCTAATTCAAAATATTTTTTCTTCATTCACACTCTAATCTCATTTGTTTATTATGTAAACTTTTTATTTTTACTGTACCACCCCCTAATAACTGTAATCAGACCAGAACTGGCCCCTGAAAAATCGGGACGGTTGTCATGTATGCAATTGGTACACTATGACACTGCAAGAGTCCATGTTCGTGAATATGTGCTATATTCCAGGACTGGTTGACATCCTTCTCTTGTGGTTGAGTTGACCCATGACAGTGGCCTTTAAACCCCTATCTGGCCCGGGGGGGGGGGGGGGCGCGGGGGGGGAGCCTAAAAAAGCCCCCCTCGACAAGTTCGTGACCATTCCGCGCGCGAAATTTTGACCGCGGATCGCTCGCTGACTTATTTACTTTCAAGTGTTTGCCGCCATCTTTTGAGACCAAATCGCGACGTCCGGCTTGTACGCGGCTTCCGGAGCTTACGCAAACTGTTTCATTACTTCCATGTCACACCAAAAATCACTCAAAAACATGATATCGTGTGTTATTTCAATGCAAATTGTGTTTTCAGCCCAAATTCATAAATCTATGATTATTTTTACTTTTAATGATTGAAATTAACTAATTTTTATGCTTGTTTTGATCGCAAAAGTGTCCCGAGAAATTTCATTGAAAAAAACAATAAAAAAACAAAAGGTCGAAAAAACAAATAAATATCATGAAACAATAAAATACATAAGGCCATGCTCGTGAAGTGGGGCCTGTTTGCTTTCAATTGGCAAATTTTGAGTGTCGCGCGACATTCTGGATTTAAACCTCTATAACTTTAACCCTATATTAACTGGGGGGGTTCAATTTGACCCCCCCTCGACGAATTTCGCGACCATGCCGCCGCCCAAAATTTTTTCACCGGCGTCGATCGCCAACTTTTTACTTTCAAGTCTTGCGCATCTTTTGAGACTATTTTCGCGAAAATCGCGACATTACCGTTACGACGCTGCACGACTTTTTATACATGCTGTCAACCCCAAAATTGCTCAAAACGTGGATTTTGTGTACAAATCAATGGAAATTGTGTTTTCAGCCATAAATCATAAATGTATGATTATTCTGCTTTTACTGGTTGAAATGAATTAATTTTATGCTGTTTTAATTGCAAAAGTTCCCAACAAATTTCATCGAAAAAACAATAGAAAACAAAGGTCGAAAAAACAAAGAAATACAATAAGAAATTCCAAAAACAATAAAATACATAAGAAATTAATTCCAATTCGGCAAAATGTTTTTGTAGATAATTGTTAGAAATGTCAAAATGAATATCTTCACCAAAATTAGCATTCTCACTACCTGTTTTTATGTGAGCTATAGCCGGCAAAGCAAAAATTTCATACACTTATTTGCCATAATTAATTACTTAAAAAAAAAATATGAATTTTTTGAAAATTTTACATACACAAGTCGCTGTAGTTTACATACCGTGGTCTACGCGCATGCAAATTTTCGCTGCGATCGCGCGATCAG
The DNA here is from genome assembly GCA_001188425.1 of Eucidaris tribuloides. Lineage (NCBI taxonomy): Eukaryota > Metazoa > Echinodermata > Echinoidea > Cidaroida > Cidaridae > Eucidaris > Eucidaris tribuloides. Next base: position 36,386 of record JZLH01S0600246.1, read on the forward strand.
CGGCCGAGATCTCAGGGGGGGGGTCAAATTTGACCCCCCCCCCCAGTAAAAACGCGGTCTGAAATAGCCCAGTTAAAATAGGGTAAACTATACATGCAAACGTAGTAAAAGTATATATTTTCTGAAAGGGAATAGTCTCATCTTTCCAATTATGGTCACTACATTGAAGTGGGGGTAGGTTTAAAGAAATATGAATCGAAAATATTCATAAAAGTGAGGTTAAAAAGTGGGTCATTTTAAAGTGGCCTCACATCTACATCAAAGCACCTACCCCCCCCCCCCCCAAACAGCGCACTTTTGTAAAGTACAGATTAATTTCTAATCCAATGAGGACCAAACTCACACGGATTACCCCTAGTAGAACTATTTTTTATGACTTTGGGAGCAACGGATATCAAATTTGTATGAAAATGTTGTATATATTACATAAATTCATAAAGAAAGCACACAGTCACTTGGAGGCCTTATTATTGTATCTTCTTAAACTACAATGAAGTATCTTTAATGCAGAACCAATATCTCTTCATAATTAGCACAAAAAAAATTATGGCAACACTTGCTAAAATATGTTTTTCTGAGTTGTATGTTTGGCTTACCATGTCCTATTTGATACAATATCCAAACTTGTGAAGAATTAGTAATTAAGTGTAATTTCTTTAATTTAGTGCTACAGAAATATTAGGGTTTCATTTTAAAGAGTGTTGAATGCAGCTTTAATTTGATACATAGGTTAATTAATATACTGATTTTTAAGATACAGAAAAGAACCAAATAAACCTTGGATGTATGTTCTCCCCATAGGACTTAACACCAGTACCATGTCCCAATGCAATCTCTATGGCCAAAGTTGCTCCACCCCACCATCTTGTTACTTAATTAATCATAATTTATTTAATTGAACTTTATAGAAAAACCTTGGAATCATTGAAAGAGTAATAAATAAGCTTCGTTTGATATATAGTTCAGTGATATTGGTGGTGTTGGTAAGATGCAGAAAAAACAAAATGAAACTTGCGCTGTAAAATCTCCATAGACTTAACATGTAACCGTCTCCCAATCTCCCGTTCTCCCAATTTGCTCCACCCCCCCACCATCGTTACTTAATCAAGTCATAATTTTATTAATGTGAACTCTGAGAAATAAAAACTTTGGTGTTAGTCTTAAAGCCTGAAAGTAATTTCCTTTAAAAATGAGTGGTACTTGGAAGAATTTGCAATCACATTTAGGTACCTTCTAACCCATTCCAAACATGTTCAAATTTCACTAAAATATTGAAACGCTCCACCCTAGAGGCAGGCCCCATTCACGCCGCTGGCCATAATTTACTCTGATTCGACATTTTTTTTTGACAGAGGGGTTAATTCTTAGAAATGATCATAAGAATATTATCACCAAAAATTAGCATTCTGTGAGCTGTTTTAGAGCGAGTTATAGTGTAAAATATGTTTTATACACATAAATAATGAATAATTAATTACGTTAAAAATTAGAAAGATAATTATTTTCAAAAATCTAAACTATACATCTCTTGGAGATTATGTCCGGTCTTGCACTGCAAATTTTTCGCGGCGATCGTTGCCATCCGCGGCCGAGATCTGGGTGGGGGGGGGGCCAAATTTAGCCCCCCCCCCCTCGGGCTATGCAATTTCAAAAAAGCCCCGGGCTGATTAGGCGTTAAGACCCAAGTGTTAGATTTGGTTAACGGTAAAAAATTTCTGTTGAACTGATCAATGGCACAAATTTGGCTCTGAAACTGAACCCCCCCCCTTGAGCAATTTTTTGGCTGATTATTTGCCTGTAGAAAATTTTCCCCGACGGATTTCAACCCCCCCCCCCTTCCCCCCAAGATTTTGCCCTGGCACCTCCCTTGCTGTTCCAGTCTGCTTTGACAGGAATGTTTCAGCTGTAAAAGATTAGGATTGAATAATCATGCTGCTTCATAAGTATCTGTACATTCAGCTGGCTCCATTATCTGTGAGCTACATGAATATCGTCACTTGTCTGGCAGGAGGGCCTTATTAGTAAATTGTCTCTTAACTTGAAAATTATTGGCTCTTTTCATATGAAAACAAAGTAGTGGGATATTTTTGAGACCCTTCTGTCAATCTGTTAAGTGCCAATACCAAGTAAGGCAATATTTCTCAATTTAGAGAAAATTTACTGTTAAGGCCCTTCTGTCGGGAACGTAATGCTAGGGCCCTTCTGCCGGACAAGCGATGATAGTATCACCTACATTTTGTTACATCTACAATACAGACTAGCACATGATCCAATCTACATTTTTAAATATTAATTCTCTTGTACTATTACACCATATTTCAAGCTTGGTTATTAAGCCACTGATTAAATGAATCACCTAACTTACTGTTTTGTTATCAACATTTCATTGACATATTTCCATGTTGAACACATTCAATTTGTCCTAGTAGTGCTATTACATGTACATACATTACAACATAAAATCCCAATAAACATTAATTGCAAGCACAACTTCATTTTAGTCAGTTAAGTTTCTGATTATTTGGTTAAAATTGCGGAAAACAATCCGCTTTCAACTGCCTCTCCAGCACATGGCACCCATTATAACTAGAGCAGTCGATGGGTATACGTCCGCAGTCCGCACTCCCATCCAATGGATGTAATTTGAAAAGCCCGAAGTTACCATGGTAGGAAGACCAATGAGATGAATAAGCCCAGGTGACCTTTGACCAAGTTCCAGTAAAATCTGACTATTCAGTTCTTAAATTATCGCGACCTTGAGCTCAATTCGGACATGTATGAGGCCTTGTGACCAACCTTTGACCTCAGACCTTTCAACTCCAAAATCGAATCAGTTCATTAGTGCCTTACACTTCACCCAAGTTATATCAAAATCTGACCAGTTGTTCTTAATTTATTGTGGTAACGAGCCCAAATCAGGCATATATGAGGCCTAATGACCTTCGACCTTTCAACTCCGAAATCTAATCAGTTCATCAGAGCTTTATAATACACACTCCACCCAAGTTACATTAAAATCCGACCAGTCGTTCTAAGTAATCGTGGTAACGAGCCAAAATCAGACATGCTTTAGGTCCTGTGACCTTTGACCTTTCAACTCCAAAATCTAATCAGTTTATTGTTGCCTCATAGTACATACTTGGTCCTAGTTACATCAAAATCTCATCAGCTGTTCTTAAGTTTTCACGGCAACGGACAGACACACGAACGGACAGACGGACAACCCGAAAACATGATACCTCTGGCAACTTCATTGTGGAGGCATAAAAATCATTACAGTATCACCACCCAATGACATAGAATACATGGGGCTAAAATAAGTTACTGATAATTGATAAAACCTACTGAGCTATGTGAGTGAAATTAAAATGTTAAAATATCAGCAAGTTAACTTTTTTAATGCCAATACATTTATTTTTCTACGTTAATCTGCTCCTTATATGGGGATGCAGGAATTAAATCCTCGAATGACACATAAAATATTGTACAGTACATATTAATTTGGAAAATTTCATTTGCCATCTACAGGGTTAAACTAAACTACGAGCATGGATTATACAGAATATATATTTTACAAAAAAAAACAAGAGCCCGGGGGGCACTACGCTTACCTGAGGACTCGCAAACTCTCTATGGTGCCCATTATAAAAAACATCAGATTAATATAGTTTTGGCCTTGGACACCTGATATCTATGGCACAACATACCAAATGAACCAGTTGGAAAACTTTGCAATCCCCTTGCATATAGCTGATTTTGCCAAGTTAATTAATTCTAACATCCGTTTTAATAAAATTAGAAGCACGCCTAGTACCTTACACTTGACCCTTGACGCTACTTATGTGACCCTTGACCCCAATTTAACATTTGACGGTCACCTATAATGTACACGTTATCATCGCATATCTTCAGATATGACCCGCTCACGATAATTTGCGGCAGTGCCGAGTACATCCAAATACCAAGAGAAAGATATCTTGAGGAGAGAGGACTTGAATCAAGTGTGACTAATCATAATTTATGACTCTTCTCGATATAATGAAGACCGTTATTTTTTTCTCCTGTGTTAGTGACTCCTATCAATGATGTGAACTGTCACAAGCTTGTATTCGGCCTGCATCAGATGTAAATGTGTGAATCTTATGTGGATACTCTATGCATTCAGGCACTTTTTCCCACGTATATAGAGTATTTAAACTATGAGTTAAACGTCAAAATGGGTAACTGTCGATGTTAGTTCTATGGAGAATTATGAGTATTTAAAAATTGCCCTCATTCACTATCGTCCGTCGTCGTCATCTTGTCGTTTTTCTACTTCATGTTGGTTTTTAGAAAGTTACTAGTCTTGGGGCCTTATGGGTCTCCCTTGTCACACCCTGCGGACCCAGGTTGGGGACTGAGGGCCTCTCATTGTGAGACACTGAGAATTTTTCGATGTAGCAGCGGTTATATTGATGTTCACTTTGCTCTCTACTTTGACCGTGATGTCCTCACCATCGTTAGTGAGGATACTTATTACCCTGCATTCTCTCTGCGCTTTTCATCTTTCTCTCTATACTCTCATATTTTTATATGATGAGCATTGATTAAATTTTATTTCCTCCATCAGCAGGCTCTCTTATTTCTCCCATCCTCTTACCTACGTCTAATGCCCCTTAGGGGCCAAATGGGGCCACCTGAGGCATTGTCCATGCAGGGAACCATGAATTCGCACATATAGAGGTATCTACACACAAGTTGGCTTAACAATATACTATTTCTGGATTATGAGAAGAGATGTTGGAAAACTACCCCATACTTTATGTGCCTTCAGGGCTCCGTTGGCCATAGACCAAAAGGTCCTCTCGATGCATTGTCGCGGTGTCAACACCGGCCGGTGTACTATTGAGGACCTTGAATCCCCACCCTATGACCATTCCTTTCCCAAGTTTGGGCAAAATTACAATCATGCATTTTGAAGTTGATGTAGGAGCTGAAAAGTTGTGTGTAAAAGATTTGTTCTATACCGTCCCACGAACTAGTATGTTGAATGCTTATATTATGGATTTTTTTGGCTGTCCATGAATGATCAGTGAACGACGGAGTCAGCTTTCTCCAGCACCACATGCTACACGAATGTCAATCTTCTCTGATATTGCAGCACTGTATGATGACCACGCCATCTCACAGGATATGTTGCAATTGGGGAGATTCAAAGTTTAGAGACTAGCCTGATCTATTGTGTGGCCCTAACTCGAGTTTACGCAACTGGCCCGACGGAGTTCGGATATCCGACGGCTTCCGTACGACGCCGCCGAAAAGCGATCGCAATAGCTCACTTGAGCCTTTCGCTCAGGTGAGCTAAAAACCCAAAACTAAAATTAATGGGTATAGATATACACAGTCACATTTTCCCTGCAAAAAAATAAGTACAATACTGTAAGTGATAGAAAATACACTGTAAAAGAAATTAACCTGAGGGAAATGTATGAACCAGAATTACGCAAAGACCTAACAACCCCAAAGAAGTGTATTTGATTCATTTTAGTACAGAAACACCGTAACCATGTCAGAAGACACTACTACAGGCACAGTTCAAGTAACTCCATTTTGATCGAAATCTTTGTGGAGTTACAAGCAATGTACGTGGAGCAAGAATAATTCCTTTAAATTATTCAGCAATTAGTATGCATACTTTAATATAGAAAGAAATGCAAGACCTGGAAGTAAAGGCTTGCTTAAGACAGGGCTCCACACCAACTATTTTTTCTGCTTGTCCTTTGGGCAAGTGAAATTATAACTTTCAGATCTTTATTTGCCCGAATGAAAAATTTACTTGCCCGAAAATAAATAATAAAAAAATATTAAAAATAATTTCTCACTAATTTCAACTACTTAGACCTTTTTAGCATTGGAAGTTTGTTATTTTAATTCTGGAGTTTGCAAAAGGTGGTAAGATGGAATTAGTATTTAAATTAATTGATTAAACAATTTCTCATATATTGTTCACTTTTGATAGGATTTTGGACATGTTTTCTTAATTTGAGGATCAGATTTTTACTTGCCCGATCGGGCAAGTAAAAGCTCAAAATGTTAAAATGTACTTGCCCAGCATGAAATTTTACTTGCCCCGGGCAAGCTGGCAAGTGTTAGTGTCGAGTCCTGCTTGAGAAGAGGGTATTTTTTCAGGCGTGCATTTGCAAGTTCAGTTTTCATTTCTTGATACCCCTCCCAACACACACAGCTCTTTTAGAGTTAAAATACACTATACTGTTATTCCAGGAAGTCTGAAGGAAAATAAAATCATTCAAATTTAATAACCATTCTTTATCAATAACATTCTTGATCAAATGACTATCTACACAAATTCAGGTGACAACACTCACCCATATGAATAAACAACTTGATGCATTGATACTTTGTGATTCTCAATAAAGATAGAAAAAAAAATCACTCGCAAAATTGTGTGCAATTTTCCAAACTAATTGATACCATCAGTGATATATCTCATCAGAATATTTCAGACCTCCACTTGCATTGAAATATGATTGCATTGAAAATCTACTAAAAAGCAAAACATAACAAAACAAAAAATTAAAATTATGCCTTCCGCAACTTTGTTGCTGAAAATGCTGACGCACAATAATAAAAAACAACTTTTATGTAAAACACTGTACAGGTTTGGCAAGGTTAAATAATAAAGCATGGTAGAAGCTGCATTGTGTAACCAATTAGTACTACCAATGAAAGGATGGTATCATACAGCAAATATCATTATATATGACCATACGTTTATCTCCACTGTACGTTGACCGATTATTCAACTTTATATGGAAGGTCGACTTATACAGAGTCTACTGTATAACAAAAGATGAATGAATATATTCATGTATACATTTCTTAAGTTCACGAACAGCTATATACCTGGTTTACTGCATGCATCACGGTGTATTGGGCTCTAAAAGACACTGCGCGATATCTCCTGACTCAGTCCACCCCTCAACTCGTGCTCTGATTGGTCCGTTAGGACGGTATGTTCCTGCATAGTACGTGTACAGTCATGTGTTGTGCGATGCACAAGTACGACTGTACGAGTGTGGTTATTACTTGAATAAGATTGAGAAACGATTAGGTACGTTCCACGAATACAACTTCGAACATTTCCGCCACGATGCACCATTAATGTGTTACCAATATTATGACAAAATACCGATAAACACAACCAACCGACACTACAAACAGTTAATTTCTATTCGTAAGCGAGGCGATTTGGTCCCCGTACACGCGCGCACATAATTACGCAATACGCACGTAAACGTTGTGCGACCAAATCCCGGGACCAAATCGCCTCGCTTACGAATAGAAATGAACTGTTTGTAGTGACGGTTGGTTGTGTTTATCGGTATTTTGTCATAATACTGGTAACACATTAATGGTGCATCGTGGCGGAAATGTTCGAAGTTGTATTCGTGGAACGTACCTAATCGTTTCTCAATCTTATTCAAGTAATAACCACACTCGTACAGTCGTATTTGTGCATCGCACAACACACAGGACTGTACACGTTCTATGCAGGAACACACCGTCCTAACGGACCAATCAGAGCGCGAGTTGAGGGGTGGACTGAGTCAGGAGATATCGCGCAGTTAAAAGACCTGGTCCTCCATAGCTGGGGGGCTTCCATGGGTATAACGAAAGATGAATATATTTGTTTGTACATTTCTAAAGTTCACAAACAGCTATAAACCTGGGTTTCCGTGTCACCGTGTGTTGTGCTCTAGAAGACCTGTTCCGCCATAGCTGGATGCTTCCACGAGTATAAAAAAAGATGAATATATTTGTTTTTACATTTCGAACAGATATAACCTGGGTTACTGCATCACCGTTTGTTGTGCTCTAGAAGCCTGCCAGCTATGGCTTACGTCACATTCTCGGACTAAACAGGTCTATACTGTCCCATTGTACATCAGTCAACAATCCGTTAGGTCCGTCATCCTTAGATGGTTTCGATTCTGTCTCCATTCTGTCTTCCTCATCTTTTCTTCCCTTATGTGTTCATGGCTTGTCTCGTGTTGACTGATTGATGGGACGTGGAGGCGTCATTCAAGGCTGAAGTCGGCTGGTTGGGCAAGTCGGGCAGCATGTCCAGTGGGAGCAGTGATTTGAAGCGAAAATACTCGTTGAATCGTGCAACAGCGTACTCCTAGAGATTGAAATAAAAACAAAAGTACTGACGTAAAACTTTCCTACTTTGGCAAAGGAAGCAAGTGACAAGAGTCATTTCTCCCAGTGGGAGTAGTGCTTTAAAGCGAAAATACTCATTGAACCAGGCAACAGCGTACTCATAGAGATCGAAGAAACAAACAAAACAAAAGAAATGACGTAAAACTCCCCTACTTTGTCAAAGGAAGCAAGTGCCAAGAGACATTTCTCCCAGTGGGAGCAGTGCTTTGAAGCAAAAATACTCATTGAAACGTGCAACAGCATACTCCTTCAGATTGGGAGAAACAAAAGTACGTGTACTGACGTAAACTTCCCTACTTTAGCAAAGAAAGCGAGTGACAAGAGTCATCTCTCCCAGTAGGAGCAGCACTTTGAAGCGAAAATACTCACTGAATCGAGCGTCAGCATACCCCTTGAGATTAAAAAAACCCCACCAAAGTACTGATGTAAAACTTCCCTACTTTAGCAAAGGAAGTATTGACAAGAGTCACTTCTCCCAGTGGGAACAGCACTTTGAAGCGAAAATACTCACTAAATCGTGCATCAGCATACCCCTTGAGATTGAAAAAAACAAAAAACAAAGTACTGATGCAAAACTTCCCTTCTTTAGCACAGGAAGCAAGTGACCAGAGACATTTCTCCCAGTGGGAGCAGCGCTTTGAAGCGAAAATACTCATTGAACCGTGCAACAGCATACTCCTTAAGATCGGGAGAAAACAAAAGTACCGACGTAAAACTTCCCTACTTTGGCAAAGCAAGCAGGTGACAAAAGAGTAACTTCTGATTAATGAGAAATTTGGGTGATCCGACATTAGCTGCAGTGACAATATCTCAGAAAACAAAGAGTTACGGTTAGGGTTGCCATTAGTTTCCTATTCAGAATAGGGTTAGGGTCGGATCAGTTGTCCCTGCAGTAAATGTCAGACATTTGAAATTCGTGTTGTCATTTACATTGGCTTCTATGAAATTGCATGGCATTTTATCTTACAACAGAATGATTCTCCAAATTTTGCCTGAAGGTACAGCATGCTTAACCCTAAAAAGGCTGGGGGGGGGGGCGGAATCTGCCCACCCCTTAGACGTTTCGCACAATACATGTATGTCTGCAATGCGCGAAGCAGTTGCCACAGCGTTTCATGACTTTTTTCTCTCAAATCTCGCGCATCTTTTCGTACTTACATGTCACACCAAAAAATCGCTCAAAAAACATGAAATCATGTTATTTCAATGCAAATTGTGTTTTCAGCCAAAACTCATAAATGTTTGATTATTTCTACTTTTACTGGTGTAATTAATTAATTTTGTGCTGTTTATGATCGCAAAAGTGTCCCCGACAAATTTCATCAAAAAAAAAAACAATAGAAAACAAAAGGTCGAAAAAACAAAGAAATACATAAGAAATTCACAAAACAATGAAATACATAGGAAATCAATTTTGA
>JZLH01S0600249.1:52001-62530 GCA_001188425.1 Eucidaris tribuloides
TTTTTTTTTTAAACGGAAGACATTCAGAATCTGTTATTGGTGTGATATGACCTTTGGGCATAAAGATTTCAAATAATAAAAAAATCCCCATAACTAAACTTTGGCCTTAATTTCCTTTAATAACTTTGGAGAAAGGGGGCGTGAATTTCTTACCAGACTTTGTACTTTCGCCTGTGAGACAAATGCCTTCTTACCTGTTCAAAATTCCTTTGATAACCGTTGTATTGACTGTTTATTGGTAACGTAATATTTGTCACGACAAGAAAAGTCATAAAAATTGTCAATGATAAAATAAAACAATGTTTTGCTGTACTCAAGTAGGAAATCTTTAGAATTGGGTCGGTTGGTCTTATTTTTTACGGCAGCAAAACCGAGAGGTAACCAACGCACATATTTACTGTACTTTGCAAGAATTGTGTAAATAGAGCACAAAATTGTGTAAGAGTTTTTTCTGAGACTATTTACGGGTCTTTCGAATGGGTTAAACGCATATAAAAGTGCTCAAATACACACACACACACACACACACGCACGCACGCACACACACACACACACACACACACACACACACACTCACACACACACACACACACGCACGCACGCACGTACGCACACACACACACACACACACACACACACACACACACACACACACACACACACACACACACACACACACAAACACACACACCACCACCACCACCACCACCACCACCACTAACAACAACAACAACAACAACAACAATAAACAATACATACCAATCAATTTTCGCGGATAATTTGCTGGTACTGTAAGTAACTGTAAGTCAGTGGTTATTGATAGTCTTACCGCAGACCTACAACGATCTGACCGATCGTTACTCTTTGGTGCATTTTTCAAATTCTATGTATTACTGATCTTCAGATTTCAGAGACATGTTCCTCATAAGTAGCCCAAGGGCATAAGCTATATTTTGCTGTGCTGCGGGAGTGGTGCAAATGAGATTCTCTGCCTTTACTTCACGCTCTAAGGGCTGGCGTCCACTAGAACGGACAAGATTAAGAAAGATTGTAGAAGCAAATTATGTTATTTTGGCATTTTCTCCGCATCAGATGCAAACAAAGGTGTGGCAATCATCATTTCATGGGCCATTACTACGAATTTCTGGGTATTAATTGCAGACATACCTGGGAGTGTCCTAGGAATCAATCGGAAATTAAGGCACGAAATGCCGCGGAACCGGTTGACCTTCTGTGTCTTGACCGCAAGTGTCCGCAGCTTCGCTTATGCAGATTCGCATCGGCTTCGCGCTTTCCGGAATCATTCCGCACTTCTTCTGCTTGCCTTCGCTAAGCTACCCTCACCGCGGAAGTGTTCAGGGCGTTTGCAGAAAAAGCGGAAATGGTACAGAAAAGCGGGATGTCCTGGCGATGTCTTCACGGCAATTGCAGACAAGTTGCCGAAGGTGTCAGGAAGTTCATTTGCGCATCCAAATGTTCTGCTCGACCAAAATTTGGACACGGGAATTTTTGCCCTCCCCCGACTGTATGGAAACGCCCGGACGTGTTTCGGAATGATAAAGACAGTGAACGGAATCTTTCAAGAATATGCGGATAGGTTGCGGATTTCCTAATTTTGCATTCCGTATTGACTATCGTTTCTATGCAGGACTCGAATGGGTGATGACCAACGGACAGAGACCAGCCGTGGCGTCCATGTCTCTCGGTGGACCACCATCCCAGTCCCTGGACGCTGCCGTGGTAGCCCTCATCAATGACGGGGTGCCCGTCTCTGTCGCGGCCGGGAACATCTATTTCATAGGTGCCTGCCTTTTGTCGCCTGCTCGTGTGCCACGGGCAAGTATTCTTGAAGCTTGACCCGATAATCCCTTGATGCGGCTCACATCCAAAGCTATACTGGGATGAATTAGCGGTTAAAAAAATTCTATCCGAATCGTAGGTCCTAAAATTTTGCACGCCCAATTTTACCTCCACCGATCGAAGACTCACCATTTTTTCCATCTATTCCGGAGCTTTAAAACACCCCCTTTTTCTAAAAAAAAGAAAAAAAGAGCTATTTCCCGGGGAAAGGGGGTGTTTTGGGGTGTTAAAGATTGTGTCAGGGATGTGCAAGTCCATTACTTCCCTTCATTATCAATACCAAACGGTAGTTTAGAACTTACAAATGGTGTGTTGAAAGTCTGAGATCCATACGTCATGAATTTGTTGTTTTATGAGAAAAACTAATAACGACATGTTACCAGAATGTTGTTCTTTCTGTAAGTTTCCAATTTTGCTCAAATTGCGAATCGCGGTTACTGTGCACCGTAGCAAGACCAGCGCAGCCCTCTGATTGGTTAACGGCTATCCCCTGCGCGACCTTTGGCTAACGGCTGATCGGACCATTTTGGAACGGCACGTGCACGTTTGACGTCGCGGATTTTTTAAATTTGCTCCTGAGCAAATGGAAAAAGGATGAAGTTTAACCGTCCAGATTTTCACCAAAACTCAATATTTTACCCCAAGTCTCTATGAGAGGTGTTTATTTATATGAATCTTCACATTGGATATGATTTCATTGATTCATATAGATGTTTTTTGACGTGCAAATCAATGACACAATCTTTAACACCCCCAAAATCCCCCCTGGATACGCGTATGCCATCGGAAGACGTAAACGTTCTATTAGATTAGATTTTTCATTTTAATCCAATTAAAACAGGCTTGTCAGTTTGGCATTTTAATGTCAAAAACACCAAATTTGGCATTTTAATGTCAAAAACACCAAATTTGGCATTTTAATGTCAAAAACACCAAATCTGGCATTTTTTATGTCAAAAACACCAAATTTGGCATGTTTTCATGTCGTTTGGAATTGAAAAATTCAAAGTGCATACCAACCGATTTTTCTTTTTGCATTTTTTGGCATTATACAAATGGCATACCTAAAAATTATTATAAAACCCAATATTCAGAGGATTTTCAGTAACTTAGGTGCCAGAAGAGTCCCAAAGTAGCGTAGTGGTGCACATGTTCTCCACGTGCAAAATCTGGCTGCGTGTAAACCGCGACACCCAATTTTTTGGGCCACGGCAGATGTTTCGAAGGTGTTATAAATTGATTACAACGTTATTTCTAACCAGTTTTAGACTATGCTGCCCATAAAATGCATCAAATGCGAATTTGGCACGTAAGTTGGTGTTTTGAGTATCAGAAAACCTGGCAACCCAGAATTAAAGTTTAAATCCAAATTTTGATTTGTCTGTAAACATAAACTGTTAGATATACTTTCTATCTGAGGACTTTACAGAGTGTATGTACGATTAAGTATTGGTGTCATTTTCTTCGAGGGACGTATATTTCAGAGATACGGGTATGCACCTCTTTAACGTCCATGAAATGGCCCTTTTTCTTAAACAGACCTTCTTATGTTTATGTATCCACCAAGGAGTGAAAGTTCACAACTTAATCCTGATTTCTCATGTAGAAAATAAAATTTCTATTTAATTTGATAAACAGTATTGTAAGGCCCAAGTAAAGTTTTGGTCGATAAGACAACATTTTCACCAATCTCTCACAAAGTATGGTACTGTCATTTTTAGAGCAAGAATTTTACAGCCCAACTGAAAACTGTTCCTATAATATAGTCATTTTTTAAAATCATCCTAGAACAGATACTAATACTTCCTATAAGTCGAGAGGTCCCAACGTTTGTATTTTTCATCGATATCTAAAAAACAGAAGCGATCCAAAGTTTGTGATTTTCAGGGAACTGATGTATGATATAGGTTTATCTGCAAAAAAACACAATAGTGGAAAATTTCTTTATTCCTTCACTCACCAAACTACAACGGCCTTTAACTCTGACGATTGTCCAGATTTTTGTTCTGCTGTATTACATGTATGTAGATGCTTACACATACTGTGTATTCATAATGTTACTTTGTGCAGGCTATAACGGTAGCAGCGACAAACATCGCCGATACGAGAGCCTCTTTCTCCTCCTTTGGTACCTGCGTTGACATCTTTGCACCAGGAGTGGACATTACCAGTACGTGGATTGGTGGAGACGATGCCACTAACACCCTCAGTGGTACCTCAATGTCTTGTCCTCATGTCACAGGTAAAACTATTAGTAGAGGACCAGCTTGTAGTTCCCGTGACCAAAGTCTGGGAACAAAGGTTTGCAAGTGGTTTCGAGTTCACTGATGGATTTTGATCATTTTTGACTTGGGCTGACAGCTTCGAACTTCCGGGCATTTTGGGTAGGGATCACTTAAAGTTCACACAGGGGTCAAAAATCAAAATTGTCTAAATTGTGTCAACATACATATCAAATTACTCGTCTCGTCTACTCACAAGGATTCCACAAATGTATACTTTGTTATGCATCCGATCTCAAATCAGGGCGCTACAGCCCAAAATATGAAAAGGTCAACGCACTTTCGATGTCGGGTCAAAATGGTACCTTGACCAATTTTGATGATATTGGTGTCTAATCAATTATGCACTATATAAATGGAGAAATTGGATTTTTAACCTTGAAATAAAAAAAATGGTATGCCACAATAAATCTATGCCGCAATATGCCATACATTATCATTGGGTCATAACATTATATTATGCTTTAAATTTCAACGTTAAGATTCTTTTTTTTTCAGTTAAAAAGCACATAGTTGAATTTCTCATGTAGGAAAACATATCATTAGACACCAGCATCATCAAAATTGGTCAAGGTACTAGTTTTACCTGACATCGAAAGTGCGTTGACCTTTTCATATTTTGGGCTGTAGCGCCCTCATTTGAGATCGGATACATAACAAAGTATACATTTTTGGAATCCTTGTGAGTAGACGAGTAATTTGATACGCATGTTGACAATTTAGACAACTTTGATTTTTGACCCCTGTGTGAACTTTAATCGACCCCTATCCAAAACCCAAGTAAAAAATGTTCAAAATCCACCAGGGAACCCAAAACCACTTTCAAAACTTTGTTCCCAGACTTTGGTCACGGGACCTACAGGCTGGTCCTCGACTATCAAGGCATTATAACGAACATATGCATCTACTTGTAAATGCGACATTATGATATCTTTACAACTATGACATCGGGTCAAGCAATTTTGAAAAAAAAATATGTATAAGAGTTATCAACTTTTTGTGTTTTGATTCTTTTTACTTACTTGTAAGTCATTACAAAGAGGTGAAACAAGGTTCTGGGACACCTAGGAAAAAATACACTTGTTGAATTTAAAGAGTTTTATTCATAGCCGCCTTAGATCATTTTATTTTAAAATCTTTCATAAGACAATCGCACTTAATGCGTTTTAATTCAAAATTAAGAGAAAAGATTCCCCAAATCGTTTATTTTGTAAAAGGGATTCTGACACAATTGTACAAATTTATTGTGAATGCCCGGTGGTTAACAATGTATGGGATGAAATTCTGTTAATAATAAACCAGAAACAGCAATCAAATATCACTATTTCCCCTTTTTTAAAAAAAAATGGTATTCAAGGTGACAATTTCTTAACTTTTATCATCCTGTTTTCAAATATTACGTTCATTCTTGTAAATTTGCTAATAAAACCCTTAACATTGTGGAATTTAAAGCTCGTGTTAAATGTATTAACGACATTGAATACTTCTGTCGTATAAAAACGGTAAAATACCAGCACATTTTAAGAAATGGAGATTTGATTTTTAAATCATTGCGTTTCGTACCTGCTTACATAGACTTGTATACATAATGTAAGTGCTGCTTTTTTCAATCATGTAAATAGTTTCTTCATTTGTATGATTCATGTTTGATTTATATAATCAAAAAAGATATGAAGAAAAGGTTCTGGGACACCTACACCCTGGACAACCACCCGCGGATGATTACCACTCTCAAGGACAACCCGTAGGGCAACCATCCTCTCAAGACAACTACCCGCTAGAATGAATCCCCCAGCCATCTACCCCCTAGGACAACCGCCCTCTAGGACCAGTACCTCCCAGACAACTATACCCCCGGACAACTATAGCCCGGACAATTACCCTCCGGAGGCAATGGAAATACATTCAAGGAGATCAGCAACGCAGATATCTCAGATCTGAAGAACGTAAGATATGAGCTTTTATACAGCGTGTGGCCAAGAAAGAATGTTACGAGTAGATAACGCTAATTTCTCACACATTATCGCAAAAATTCCATTAATTTATTATTTCGTTTGGTTAGACCACTTTTCCAATAAATGATACCAAGGATCATTGATTTAGAGTAAGGCGTTTTTGATTCTAGGCCATTTTTCGGAGGCGAATCAGCAATCTTCCCCAATTTGCCAAATTTTTCACAGCCGGCGGTGCCATCGAACGCCGAGATATTCTGGCGTCTCGCTATGCCCAACCGACAATAGAGACACTCAGCTCTGCATGCTGTCTCCTATAATAAGTGACGGCATTTCCACGCCCTTTGTCATTGGTTTCTCGATATGGTGCAACTAACCAGAATATTCTACTGCGTCCAATGCCCCGCCGGCTGTGAAAATTCAAATTTTGGAATGCAAAATGGGGGTGTTGAAAAATGTAAATAACCGCCTGAAACATGAATAAATAGATGTTGATTTCTAGGATTCTTGGAACAAAATTTTTCAGTAACCCTCCACTCCCCCGCCCCCCCCGCTGAGGCAGAGTTGTCGCGCAGCGCTTGACGTAACGTGAAACAATTTGGACTTGGGATTGAAAAAAAAAAGAATTTGTTGTCACTAGATTGTCATCAGATTGCTTAGGTCCAAAGTAAAATATTCATGTGAGAAAATAATCTCAAAATTATGAAAGTTTTTTAAAATAATTTTTTTTTCACATAATATACACACTGTATATTATTACACGTTTATCACAAAACTTTCGCCAGCATCTTTAACGTATAGTATTTTTAATTCGACTTCAGCATTAGGAAGTGTATAATCGAACAATCAATTTTACCTTAAAGGGGAATGAAACCCAGACATCTACTTGCATTCAGAGAATAGATTACAATAAGAGAAAGAAAATGGTGAAAGTTTGAGCAAATTTGACTGAACCGTTCAAGAGTTATAAATGTTTAAATGTTATTTAATCCTTCTGATGGACGATTCCGAAATTGGCATCTCTGCCACTATTTGAGATGAAAGTGAGGAGAACTGCCCATTGGTTTTGTACACAATTTTTTCGTAAATTTTTGTTTTTCTGAAATGTCAGTTGAGAAGGTAATCAAATTCTTTCAGAAAAATAAAACATGTAGAGTCATTTTTGCTGCAAGAGGTAATCAAATGTGACCTGTCACCACGATAGCCTGATAAAGTTGCACATCTTGTAAAACATAAAATATACAGAAAACTATGGTAGGTGAAAATATAAATATTTCCAAGTTTTGCAAAATGTGAAAGTCATAAATCTTTTGATTTTTGTGACACATCGCTTTTATATTATACATCCCATTTACAGTATGTTGCACTTTCCTTAGCCTTGGGGTGTGCGAATTTATCAGGGTATCGACGTGACGGGTCACAAATAGTTTGTACAAAAATGAGAATAAGTGAAAATGTGTGTACAAAACGAATGGGGAGTTCTCCACACTTTCATCTCAAAAAGTGGCAGAGTTGCCAATTTTAAAATCCTGCGTGATGATGATTTAATAAACTACGAACATTCATAACTTTTGAACGGCTCAACTAAATTTTCTTAGAATTTCACTGATTTCTTTCATTGTTTTATATTCTCTGAATGCAGGAAGATGTATGGGTTTCATTACACTTTAAATTCATTTCGTTTCAGGAGCTGCGGTTATTGCTCTTGGGAACGACAATTTGCTGACTCCATCAGAAGTGAAAATGAAGATCCTTGCAGACGCTACTCTAGATGTTGTCCAGGATCCGGGATACGGATCACCAAACCGATTGCTTTACATTCCATAAAATGGTCCAGGATCCGGGATACGGATCACCAAACCGATTGCTTTACATTCCATAAAATGGTCCTGGATCCGGGATCCAGGTCACCAAACCGATTTCTGTACATTCCATAAAGTGGTCCAGGATCCGGGATACGGATCACCAAACCGATTGCTGTACATTCCATAAAGTGGTCCTGGCGCGTCCCGGACCTGGTCCGACTGCATGCCTAAAATTGCGATTGCTAAAATATAATTATTGTTTCAAACAAGAAAATGTACAGTAAGAAACTTTTGCAAAGTGTAGGAGCAAGAAACTCAGAGTTACTGGATTTATAGTGACCATATTAGATTTTTAATCAATTGTCTTAGCCTATATCAAAATAATATTCTAGGGGATTCATCATATATAATGTGAAATTCATTTACAAATTACAAGTTATTATGCATTCTTGTTACATAACAAATTATATGCACTGGTCCCTTGCAGATTAGTTTGAGGAAAATCTGGGCAGTTTCTTGCAAGGATTGAGAAAACTGTTATTTAAGGTAATAAAAAAGTTTACTCATATTTTGATTTGAAAATAAAAAAAATCTTCTTTTTTTTCATTTTTCCCGTGTAATTGTACACATTTTCTACAGATATTGCCCGAATGTTTACATCGCTTTTGCCCGAAGTTTGGGATTTGACTTTTTTGTGGGGCGGGGCACAGTGCTCCTTGTCCCCTGTTCCATACACGGCACTGTTGACAAATAATGTCATGCACCAACCAAAAGTGAGGATTTTAGTAGGTTTTAACGAAGACTGTTAAACTTATTGTTTTCTGAAACAGAGTGCTTTTGGAGAGGAATTGACTTGACATATGAGCAGTGCGTGTCCACAACTTTCATTGTGCAATCATTATGTCGCTTTCGGCACAATAGTTGATGTAACAATCGAAAAAGTTCGAATATTAATAACAAATTTCATATTATATATATGATATATATATTCTGATATCGTGAAGTGCGTATAATGCAAAAGAATTACTATTCATAGATGTTGCACAATGTTATACATCACGGATTACGTTTTCATAATTATATTGAAACATACTGTATAAGTTTTATAGCAATAAAACATACAAACTAGCATAAATACACTCCTTCACCTGCTTATAGGGAGGCGAAAAACTGTTACATTTTATGTTCCAACCCGTCTGTCATGGGTGCGCCTGCATTTGATTATCTCTCCGCCTAAGAGAAGAAAGGAGAAAGAGTACATGTATTCATTGATTTCTTTTGATATAATTTGTTATTTTCCAATAATAAACTTCATTAGGACGTCATTATAGAAAGACCATTTCAACTCAAAATACATGCGTTATAATGTCTGTTGCAATACTTTTGAGTGGGGAGAGTATGTGTGTGTGTGTGTGGTGGTGTGTGTATGTGTATGTATGTATATGTATGTGTGTATTGTGTGTGTGTGTGTGTGTGTGTGTGTGTGTCGTGTGTGTGTGTAGTGTGTGTGTGTATGTGTGTGTGTGTGTGTGTGTGTGTGTGTGTGTGTGTGTGTGTGTGTGTACAATGTAAATATGTTCCCTCTTATTTTTTGAAAGCTCTAAATTCTAATGTGGAGGCTTCTTAACAATGATATAAATAGTTTCCTGCCATTTAATGCTAATAAACAGTGCGTATAAAAGAACGCAACAAGGTTTAATTTCAAATTGCTGAAGATCATTTTACCTTTACCCCAAGCCACCTATCTCCTCTTTCCAATGATACCTTATTTATTCATACATGGTCATGGACGGCTGAGTAATCATTCGTTTTGGACTTTGGGACAAAATGGACTAGGGGGCCACGTTCTAGACACTGCAAGAATCATGGCATCTTATTAGAAATTAACTTAACAAAATGGAATAATGAAATTAATAATCACAACTTACAATTGTCTTCTTTAGGACGTCTCTCTGTAAACATTACATCCCATGCCCCTGAACACGGCTTGTTGTGACTTTTTGTGTGTGGTTATCTCAAGGGTAAAGTATTCACTACCCCTCCACCTCACATTGCATCTCTGCGACAAAAAAATCATTGATGAGTTTGATGCTCTACGCCACCAGGCCCCAATAATAAAGAAAATCTAAACACACAAGTGTTTAGGTGTTCATTAAAAAAAATGTTTGTTGACGCGTTTATGATTTTCAAAACCTAAACACTTAAACGTGTTTATGATTTCATATTAAACGTGTTCAAGTGTTTATGAAGTGTTCCAGAAATAAACGCGAACTTTTATGTGATACACAGAATTTCTCACTGTAACGTGTTTATGATTTCCAGATAAACGTATTACAGTGTTTACACAGTGTTACAGAAAAGTGTTCATAAAATTTTTAGTAGTTTTACAGTACACTCGGTTTGGCGGGTATAGACAAGCGCATAAAACAACTTCACCGTTGAAATAGTTTAAGTATTTATTACATAATACAAATGTATAGATAAATTGACATCACACAAACTACGTTACATTGTTGTGCACTTTAGAAACCATTAGATTATCTGAATTATTAATACACCAGATAAATCATTGTCTAATCTTTGTCGAATATGGAAATTATATGAAATTCGATAACGTTTTGACGATTTGT
>JZLH01S0600263.1:4750-16476 GCA_001188425.1 Eucidaris tribuloides
GTAGACAATCATGAAATAATTTGCAACCACTGGTAAACCCAACTAAGCCTAAAACGAAATAATACCACCAAGGGACATAATTAGCTTCCGCCCACGCGAACAAAATGTCATGTCGAGAGACTATACATACACTGTGCCGCGAAGTGTGTTCCAAGGCAGATAAAAATGTCTCGGAGTGTAGATATCAACAACACAGCAGCATACAATTAATTTACTACCTCTGACTCATAAGCCAGTCCTCTCTTCTCTCAGCTCTTGTAATGAAACTCCATTGTGTGTTTAATGGCATTGGCAGAATTTTTTGGCACGGCATCGAGTTATCAATTCATACAACACTTCAAAACAATCACAGCACCGATCAAGGCCATCAGCTATAGACGTGTTCAGTACGAACAACCGTACCAACCTACATCACTCGCACATGAAGCATTCTCCGCAATGTACACTGAAGTCAAATATCAGACATGACCTAGACATACAATACATGGACATGTCAGTCTATGTGTGTGTGTGTTGTCGAGCCGAACACACAGCCGTGCTGTGTGGTCTGTGTTTCATTTATTAAAATATGGAACTCCAGCAGTCCCATAATTTGTCGTGTGTCAGGGCAGCGTGTATTCTCAGCTTTTAATTGTCCTCCAAATGCGGTGATTAACGTGATTGCAATTGACTGTTCGATACGATCACCTTTATCCGGCTCAACAAGGCAGACTGAATGCGGCAAGCCAAACACACACAAACAAACTCGCGACACACACAAATAACCAGCGCATCGTAGACAGTTTCTAGCTAAACAACGTACCACAGTACTCATCTATCAAAAATAGTGTAGCCTTAGGCTCAGCACCTTAAGATTGGCCAAATTCATATAATGTGACATTTTGCAGCAGGCCAACTGTACAGTTTGGCTGCTGCCAAGACATAGAATAAGTTCGCACTACACCAACTTCTTAATCGTACACCCGACAGCATAACCACACACAGCCAAAATATGCAAGCACTCAAGTACAGAAGTCATTTTGCAGTTCGACCAGTGAAAACAAAATACACAGAGACATTGTTCAAGTTCGGAAGAAGTGTCAGTAGTCTCACAGCACACTCAGTAAGGCTGAGACATTCATATATGCACAATATCATCAGGAAAAGATACTTCGAGTGCAACTACTGCAATTAACAGTAATTTTGATTTCTGACTAAAAATCATATTTCAACCCAAACACAAGCAATGAAGAGTTCCTATTAGAGCATTGGAAGCAAACTGAATACTGATGCCAAGTTTCACTGTCACCAAGCCAAAATCCCTAAATTTAATCACACGACACACCA
Organism: Eucidaris tribuloides; assembly: GCA_001188425.1. Classification (NCBI taxonomy): domain Eukaryota; kingdom Metazoa; phylum Echinodermata; class Echinoidea; order Cidaroida; family Cidaridae; genus Eucidaris; species Eucidaris tribuloides. Next base: position 6,077 of record JZLH01S0600263.1, read on the forward strand.
CGACCCGGCAGTTTGTTAGAACAGAATGTGGCCATATTTCAGAAGAATAATCTAACCACGACACACACACACCCCCGTCTCTTAGACACTCCCGCAAATCCCACGCCCACCAAGACAAACGTATAATCTTGCGAAACAAAAAATAGCCGAATACAAATGATAAATAGGACACAGACGGGGCAAAAGTAAGTTTAAGACTGCTCACAAGCATATAATTACTAACACTATGTACACTGATAACTTTGCTTCCATTCAAAAACACAATACGAGGACATCAATCAATGACCAATCATACTTCCTAGTCGCTATGATGCAGGCGTCGATCCGGTCGGCAAAGGGCAGTGCACCCCAAATGAAGTATTGGTGGGGGGGAAACATTTCCCCCAATAATGAACAACTTGAAAAATCATAATAGTAAGAAGGATAATGTTTAAAACCACTGAAAAATTAAACAACAGACCTGCAACTAACCTAAACGCTAAAAAACAATTTGAAATTGTAGGTTTCCAGCTAACCATACTTAAATAACTCAGCTCAAATCGGCGCTTGCGCCGATGAAGCTAGCATCCACCCCCCGTTCAACGACTCATTTGTTTTGCTGGCGGGGATCCGCCATCATCCTCCCAATCTCCCAATATAGTGCCCAAATCCGCCAACAGCCCCCCCCAGCCCCTTATCCTTGTACTCCTCTCGAATTGCCCTCTAATTGCTAAAAGAAACCAATCAACTTTACGTTGCGTAGTTACTTAACATTTCAACAACACGCCCTTGGCCCTTGAACAAAAAAAAGTGCATATTATCCAGCGAATACACCCCCCCCGCCTCCTTTCAGGCTTCTTCATAATTTGTCGGGCCACATGGCGCACCCACACCGAAATCTTCGGACATTCCAACCGAATCTGTTGCATCAATGATATTTACCACACAGGGTGGCGCTAGCAGCTAAATTTCATGAAAAAACATGAATTTAGATGTGAGACCGGGGGAGTGGTGAGGCAACCACCCCTGTCCTGCGCATCTGCTTTACCTTCCTGCTAGCAGCCTAAGCACCCTCCGCCCACCACACACCAAAGTTTAGCTGATGTGTTCCGAATTAAGGCCATTCCGACGGAGAGCCAACGCGTCCTAAGACAACCCCTTTCCACACCCGCTTTCCCACCCACAAATTGGGGGGATTGCAACCCACCCCTCCCCCAAGCCACCGCCTGGCAGCCGCGCGACTTTACCTGTCTGCAGCAGTCCCCTAAGCAACCCTTCCCCCACCGCCCTGCCCCCCACCACGCGTTCACGCCCGACTTACCTGCCCTGCTACAGTCCCCAAGCAACCCCTTCCCCGACCCCTCCCCCAACCACACCCTGTTGCAGCCGCCCCTGATTAACCGGTCTGCTAGCAGTCCTAAAAGCAACCCTCCCCCCACCCCCTTCCCCACCACCCCTGTTACGCCCTGACTTAACCGTTCCTGCTAAGGCAGTCCCTAACAACAGCCCTCCCCAACCCCCTCCCCACCACAAATGGAGGGGGGTAACCACCCCCTCCCCGAGCCATCCCTTGCAGCACCACTCCGCCGACTTACCTGTCTTGCTACATCCCTCCCCCGCCCACATCACAACTACCTGAATGTTTTGTGGATCTGTTCCAATAAGGCTCATTCGAGGGGAGGGAGGCAACCACTCCCTAGAGCACCCTTCCCCCAATCACAAACGGGGGGGGGGGATTGCAACCACCCCTCTCCCCACGCACCCCTGTCACGCCGACTTTACCCTGTCCTTGCTAGAGTCCTAACCACCCTTCCCCACCCACCCCTGCAGCCGTCCCCTGGACTTAACCTTCCCCTGCAGCACAGCCCAAGCAACCCCTCCTTCCCCACCCCCTAGCACCCTAAGAAACCCTTCCCCCCCCCTAGCGTCCTAAGAAACCCTCCCCCACCACTCCCTGTGCAACACCGCGCCCTGACTTACCTGCTTGCAGCAGCCTAAGCAACCCTCCCAACCCCCTTCCCCACCCACAAATGGGGGGGGAACGCACTCAGCCTCCTCCCCCTCAGCCACCGCTGTTGCACCACCTGACTTACCTGCCTGCCTTCCCCGCGCCCACACAACCACTGAGAGCCGCCTTCCAATCTTCCGACCGGTCCAATGACACAACACACCATAACCAAGGAGCTACCCGGCCCGCAGGGCGAGCTCCCTGGTTACACAGCACACAAGCCTACTACAGCACAACAACATTGCCACCCCACCTAGCCCGTACATGATGCCTTGGCCCCTGAACACTCCATAGCAATCGGCCGTGGCCGGCCGACAAAACAAATTTACACACCCAAAAACAGAGCGGCAAAGCAAGCAAAAAGACAGCTGTTGTGACTGATTCGAGGCGATTCAAAATAGCCGACAAAAGTTTACCTGTTGTTGTGTGACTGTTGTGTGACTGTAGTTTCGAGCGACGCGATTTATTATGTTTCGCAGTGTTTCGCAAAAAAATACAACGACGAATAGCCAATGAGAACGCGGTAACGGCTGCGACTTTTTATCTACAGCCAAGCGAGTGATAGGAACACTGGCTTCCAGTTACGTATGTACGTATACCAGTAAGGCGACGGTCGCCCGGCTACGAGCTATGTTCACCATGCCTCTTCCGGGCTACGCTCAAAAAATGCGTCAGGTTTTGGTGCTGTTTCTATAACAGATTTTGCTACATGGTCACTTTATTCGTAGTATTTGCAAAGAAATGTTTTTAAGATGACAGAGTTTACATAATTCCATTGTAATCCAAAATCCAAATTATTTGACTAATAAACAATACACATCTAGGTGCGAAGCAAAAATAATAATTTACAATCACGACTATCATGTTAGTCCTTCATATCATTATTTTTAGGGAATAACAATATTGCCTCTCAGTAAAAGAGCTTCAAATAATGTATGTAGTTTAACCGAAAACTGCTTGTTTTTTACTGTTTATGTTAGTACATGTAATACTGGTCTAATTTGTACCAATAGGAGGAATTAACTCTGGTAATTTTCCTTTGTTTCCTTTGGAGAATCCAGTTTGGAAGAAAAAAAAAACTTTTCATTTCATCTTACAGGAGTTCAGAAGATCCCACCCTTGCCACAAATGGGATGACCTCTCTTACATATTTACATGTAGTTGTGAATGTTGGTGATGCATCCATAATCCATGTTTAGACAGTATTTTTTTTTAAGGTTTTGGCAACTGAATACAGTGTACACCTGGGGTAAAGTAAATATGACCAAGTTGGTCTCATATCAGTGTACCAAAACTTCACACACAAATCATCACAAATTGAGCTTAACAACATACGGTATTATTTGTAGTAAATCTCCAAACCATTAATGATTTGTTATTGTTTTGGAAAAACACACAGTTTAAAAAATATTGAAATTTGTTGCTACATGTAGTTGCTTTCCTTGCGCTAACGCATATCACTACTTTCTACACTAATGTACTGGTGCGCAGATTTAGGTACTGGTGTTTGCGTTATCTAGTTGTATGACACTATTACAAAGTTGCATATTAAAAAAAGTGTCTCTTTTCGCAATTTTTTCATTCAGTTCTTTAAGATATATGTGCAGCATTACTTGATAAATATTGTTGGGTAATTTTTGGTGAATTCCAGGTAATTTTTCATGTATACACAAGTTTTTGGTGCGTAGAATTGGGTCACACTATCATTCATGTGCTTGAGGAAAGAAGAGTATTTTGTCACATTTTCCAAGTAAAAAGTCCAGCCAAATATTAAAATTCCTCTTACATTATGTTAGAATGAAAAGAATCTAACTGTCTCATAAATGTTCAACACAACAGAAACTTAAATTTCATAATGTCGTGTGTAATGTGTCATACTGTAGGTTTCACATCTTTTGAAGGAGAAAACAAAATATACATCATTAATTCTGATCATCTTGCTGAACTGCCAAAAGTTGTTTTGGATTGCACAAAATCGGGTTGGTTTTCAAAATACTGGTATGTTACAGATACTGTACAGTAGTTTATAGGAATGATAAATATTGGTGTTGACATATCAAATTTAATAATAATTATTTGGTAGAAAAGCATTGATAGTTTTAGTATCAATGTTCAAGCACAAGTGCTCGAACAGTAACATTTACACAGACATGTGACACTTGTACTGTGTACAGCGTACAAAAGAATGTACACCATAATGCATTGCCATGTACATGTACCATACAAATTGTGTCATTGTTTAGCTGTGTACATGTACATTGACAACAAGTAATTACTTTTGTTGTTCTCCGTATTCAGCGAGTGTCTCCTTGACGTGTAACGTGATACTCAAACCGTTCACGTAATGTATTCAACTCAAATGTGGTTGCCGTGCGTAAATAATGCTCTCAAATGCTTGTGTGCCATTCTAGCTTGTCCTGGTAGATCTGCCGAATCAATACAGATATAATATTTGCTTATGGGGGAGAATAAATTACGACAGTATCGCAGAGTAACTGAAACTCGGCATTTAATTAATGGCTCCGTCCATCGCGGACTGAATGGTTTAGGCATTAACATAAATGAATCAATGCAAATGTTTCATTTTCTGGTTAAGAGTGATTGGTGTATACATAGGCCTATATTTGTGTGTGTGTGTGTGTATTGTACCAGTATGGATTTTAATAGTGAGGTTGAATAAATGAATCTGTTTTGTTAATGAATATTGGTTGAGGGATTCCATATAAAGAGTTTTTTTTTTTTAAATACACATAGCCATATCTGTTGTGTATGCATGGCCTTTATGAACAACATATACTGTACTTATATTTGTATCAACCATACTTTGGCACTTGGCAGGCACAAATATGACAAAAACAGTGAGTTGGATATTTATGTTAAGAATGCCATGTTGTTTTGATAGAAAATAGCCACGGGATAGATTTTGGCAATAATATTGCGTAGGAAGACACTTGAGCAGTCAGTTGCATTACACGCAATGAAATTCCAAAGTGCAGGGTTGAACAGACAATAAGAGTGATATAAAGTAAAAACATGGGTGAACCATTCTCCGCAGAACTCTATCTCGTTTTAAGACAGAAGATTTAAATGAAGACATTCTAAGTTAGTCATTTTCTTGTCAACAAAATCCAGGCATCATGTATGCATTTACATTCTGTAGGATGATATCTGCAGGTATAAAAAAAAATATATGCACATATATCCCAGTTTCTGCCTCCGTATATTACAGTGCAGCATCAATTATTCATTTGCCAAGTGCAGACATATCGTATTATCGCACATCTCTCAATAATGATGTTTTCATAAAAATTCACCGTGCCGTTTCCTTTGTCTTGTCATTTATCCAGCATGGAGCCCAACGAGAGTTCAGCCCCTAAGAGCCCCTTGGGACTTGGGGCAGGCTTCTTCGACTCAGCCCATCTGCTCAGTAAGTTCTTTTCACTTCTTTTAATAGATCTATTTTCTTTCCTCCAATATCTGTAAAATATATATTTTTTATATGTATGGTACACTACTTCTAAGAAAAAAAGGAGGAAATATGAAGACTAGTTGAGAGTGAGAGAAATTTCTCGGATGAGTCATGCTATGTATCGGGCAGAAACAAGTGGATCGGTGAATTAATGTGGGAATTAATCTTGGGCTATGCACAGAGTGTCGTTTGTAATGTGTCGTCATCGTCTAGATTCAGAACACCCCGAATCTGATTGCTCTGTCAGTTGTGTAGCACACCAGAATGTGTACATGTCATCGGAAAGCTGCTCGGCATTATGCATGAATTCCCGGTGTTTGATACACAACATTGCGATAAGTGTAAAATGTCAAGGCGTGGTTATATAAGCTGTTTACATGATACAGCAGGGGCATGTGAAACCTACTGTACTGCATAGTGTATTATTGTTATCGTATGCTGGCTGTGTCATAACTGTCATTGACATAAGTCGGACATCATACAATTTTTTGGAAAGACACACTATTTTCATTTCCAAACAGAGCACTGATATTGTTAGTACTTTACAGAAAAATGCCAGAAATATCATCATTATGTTAAACTTAAACCAACATGCACTACCATATGTCATTCGTTTCTGAGATATCTAAAGTGATTTTGACATCGGTCAAATTTGTGAGTGTAAAATCTGACAAAGTAATGGACTTTGTTCATGTTTTGATAAAGCAAGAAGCCCACACACACAAAAAGAAGATAAAATCAGTAAATGAATCAGACTATTTAAGGGCAAATATTGGAAATTGAAGTGAATGTAGTCCTGAGTAAATTTTGTCTAAAGTAAGAAAGTTTAATTTAGTTCACCATGTTTTCAGTTTTTATTCTCAAGTACTACACTACAAACTCATCAAGTGATTAAAGTGAATTTAAATCTGTTCCAATTTAATTTAGTCTCTTCCTTTTTATAGTGTTTCTAAAATCAATTGTGTTTTGGAGATATTCAAATATTATGGTTTCTTATTATCATGATACACTTTCCCAAAAATTGTTGGTTCTGGTAAGATTTTTATTGTATAGAAGAAAACAATGTTTGAACTAATAATAAATCTGCTCCCCAAATTGGCAAATCACCGTTATGAAAAGATACAGATCTTTTGATTTGATTTATTGGTGATTCACAGTATTATTCAATATTATATAATTCATGGATGACATAAAATTTTATATCTTTTCAGGTAAAAGCGCATAGCCACTAACTGTATAATTTGTTGAACATTACCTGCCTTCCCTCCCCTCTTCCCATCTGTCAATCCAATACTCCCCTCCCATTTTTCCCTCCAGCTCATCCCATGTTTGCCGCGGCCGCTGCCCACCCTTCGACGAGTCAAGAACAGTTTCCCATGAGTCACATGCCAAGTGCCTTCTCCATGTTTGGGGGCCACCCAGCGTACGCCGCCTCGCGCCTCATGGGGGCAGAATTCGGCGGCCTGGGGTCACTGCGGGCTGCAACCTCTGCCTCTCTTGCCGCTTCGACCGCAGGTACTATTAACGAAATTAACAAGTGTGATATTTTTTCAATGAGATAAATTCAGCTTACTGTTTGATTTGGTTTTTGTTTTTTCTGTTGGTTGACAGTAATAACATTTAACTACATTAATAATTACCATAATACTGATTATGTGTCAAATTTGTTCTAATTTGTTCCCTCTCTCAGTATACGTCTTTCTTGTGTGTACATGTTTGTGTTTGTGTTTGTGTGTGTGTGTGTGTGTCTGTGAGTATGTGTACAGTGCTTATGTGGTAGACAGTTTATCCATTTTGTTATTTTTCATCTGAACTGTACATTATACATGCAAGTCTCTGCAGAACATCTTTGTAATAGTTAAAACAATTTTATTGAAGAGAGGGATATAGGAACAGAAAAGTAGAGCATAAAGATAAAAAAGAGAGGGGTGAATCACAAGGTAGTATTCATCATTAAAACAGAGAAAACGTAACAGTTTTGTTCCATTTTGCTAAATGATTACTCACTTTGCCAGAAAAGGCCATGCCATTGGTTGAAAGTATACCACACTGTCACATATGCATGAGAGCAGTCCCATCCTATTGGCTGTCTGTAACCACAGCTTGACCAATGAGATTTCAGCTTGCTAGTTTCCATAGTAACAGATACATCGCAGTGTGTAGCTCTGAATCCTTGCCATTCCAACAAGCCTCCAGATAACATGCTTCACATCAATCCACAAGTAGTATATGTTTAGTTATGATTTAAGCATATCTGTAGCAAGGGAAATTATACCTTATATCTTGTTATCTAGATGCCCAGTGATCAACATTCTAATTTAAATTTAAATGATTGGTCTCTTTGCCTACAAAATGCAAACAATATTTAACTCCATCAGCTAATGACTACATTTAGTGATAGTAATGGACTGCTTTCATTGATGTTCTGTGATAGATGACAAAATAACCAGAGTTACATTTAATATCTAAATATTCCACAATGTAATAGGAAATAGATGATAAAATACAGTGAGGATGAAGAATGCGTAATGTTGGCATGTTGTGAATTTGACTAATCCCATCTTCCCCAAAGCTGCCTCCCCCAAACTATAAAGCTTTACAAAATCTAGTTAGTTTTCATTAACATTTAATTAGACTAGTGGTGTGAAAATCATGTTACTCTTTTTCAAAATTTTGTTAATCTTATAAAATGAATTAACAATCTAGTCTTACATAATAATTTCATTGCCTAATACTCTCATTAGTTTCAAATTTTCAATGTCTGTTATGCTTTATTAAAGATCAACAAAAATTTAAAGTGTATGTACATGCATAAAAGTATGTTTGTTATTACTAATACTCCTCTTGACTTCATCATCTCACTGGTATTATTTATGTATTTTTTTTTTGTCTTCGCCTTTTTGTCTCAGGTTGGCCATTTGAGGCCAGTGCTCAATTGTATAACCTGGCCAATTTAGGTGATTACATGTCGTTAATTGTTTTTTTCTTTTCTGTGACGTGAAAACACATCTGTTCGGCACATTTGTAAATTTAGACGTATTGATTTCATATTGGCCTGTGATTGTGTTCTGAACTTGACACGTCTAGCTTTGTTTTGTTCTTTTATCTTTTTATTTGCTCAACGTTTTGCTCGTTCAAGGGCTGTATGGCATCTTGGTCAACTGAACTCCATTTTGTTTTATATAAGTGTTTGTAATTTTTGGTTTTCCCTTCCCAGGCTGTTCTTTTCTTTGCTCGTAGCTGGTAGAAACATGGCTCTGCAACACTCCGTGATGTGTGTGTGTGTGTGTGTGTGTGTGTTGTTTTGTTTGTTTGTGTGTATGCATCTAGCTTGTACATGTTTATGTCCCTAGACTCCACCCCCTTCTTGATTTTTTCATAATCCTGCTTTCTGCACAGCACTGCCTTTGCTAGTTTTTCCTCATTCATACATAACTCTACATACCCAATGTTCTGGATGGTAACAGATAAATTTGAACAGTCCCTCTGAACCCAACAAATCCCCCCCCCCCCAAAAAAAAATAGCAAAAAAACAAAAAACACCACACTAATTAGATTTGACTATGTGACAGAGGGTGTTTGAAGGTACCTGAAGTATTTGGACTTGTGCCTAGTTGGGAACTGTCTAATTTTTTTAGTGAAACATGAACTTCAATTGATTTATGTACATATTGAACATTACTGTTGTTCTAAGATCTTTAACTGGGTATTTACACTAATTCAAATTATATAATTGTCACTTACAGAAGCCTTGATCTTTGATACCATGAAATATGACATAAGTTCACATACCTAAAAAAAAAATAATCAAAATTCTAATCAAGCTTTCATTGTGATGAGGTCATGATCAGACACAAATAAATGACAGTTTTACGCCGAATGAATACTTACCCGCATTTCTGCAGGCAGCAGTTGTCAAGCGTTTTGTCAGAATTGTCCGTAAAAATACATAAATAATTGAAGGAAATTGAAGGAGGAAATAGAGTGCATCGGACAAAAGTGCAGTGTTAGGACCCCAGTGATATACATGATACCTTAGAATTGTGTCCTGTTCTGAATTCAAATGCCACGTATAATTTGTCATACCCCAGTAAGTTAAAGAGAAACAATTTATGCAGAGCCATCCTTCTTCCTCTCTGTCTCTGTTATTTGTTTATTTTTTTTAGTCGGCTCAAACCGTTTTCTCACGGCAGCCAAAACGTGATTGCATTCATAGTTGATGTACCACACGTTACCCCTGTGTACCACATTGTTTAGCACCCTGCTGTGTTCATAAAAAGAATTTTTATTCAGTTATGATGTTGAGGCTGTGCTATTTCACAACAGAAAGAACTGGCAAAAAGTGGGATGAAAAATGAGGCTGAAATTGGTTTTTTATGCAATTTAGTGTTGTAAAACATAATTTAAGAGTATATTTTGTGAAAGAAGTGCTTTTGAACATTGAAAAGCACACTTCAGATATAACTTTTACAGTTTTGTAACCCAGGGCACATTGCTAAAAAATAAATAAATAATTCAACAAAATGGCACATTTCTATTTAGTACCCCAGGGTACCATTTATGTCATCATTTTTACCCTGGTGAAAGCCAACTATAATCACAATTGTAAATTACATTGTGAAATTCTCATCGAAATCCAGAGGTGTCTTCTAAATTCTAATCACGATTTTCCCAAATCATGTAGCGTTTTCCTCATGTGAACAGCTTGACCTTATTTGACCTTTCACTGTATGTTGGAATCTCAGATGCTCTAGTGCATGTGTACAAGTGTGTCACAGCCACACAATCCATCCAGTGCATGGTTGATTGACAGGTCCCAGAAACACGGCCATGCCTCTTCACTAGAATGACTAATTCTAATCTTCTGTCTGCAAAGACCTTTTCTCAGATTGTAAATGGTTGGTAATTCTAATTATCACGATTCCAACAGTGCTGGAATAACAA
>JZLH01S0600263.1:22033-35340 GCA_001188425.1 Eucidaris tribuloides
ACCTTTATGAAAAGATACAGATCTTTTGAATTTTGTGATTTTATTGGTTGATTCACAGTATTATTCAATGCATTATATAAGTCATGATGACATAAAATTTCTATATTATTTCATGGTAAAAGCGCATAGCACTAACTGGTATAATTTGTTGAACATTACTGCCTTCCCTCCCCTCTTCCCAATCTGTCATCCAAATTACCTCCGCCTCCCATTTTTCCCTCACAGCTCCATCCCATGTTTGCCGCTGGCGTGCCAGCCCTCGACGTCAGTCAAGAACAGTTTCCGCATGACCATGCCAAGGTGCCTTCTCATGTTTGGGGGCCAACCAGCGTACGCCGCCTCGCGCCTCATGGGGGCAGATTTCGGCGGGCCTGCGGCGTTCATGCGGGCTGCAGACCTCTGGCCTCTCTTGCCGCTTCGACGCAGGTCTATTAACGAAATTAACAAGTGTGATATTTTTTCAATGAGATTAAATTCAGCTTTACTGTTTGCATTTGTTTTTTGTTTTTCTGTTAGCGCTTGAACAGTAATAAACATTTAACTACATTAAATAGATTACCATAATACTGATTATGTGTCAAATTTTGTTCTAATTTGTTCCCTCTCTCAGTATAACGTCTTTCTTATGTGTACATTGTTATGTGTTTGTTTTGTAGTGTGTTGTGTGTGTCTTGTGGTATGTGACTACAGTGCTTTATGTGGTGACAGTTTAATCCATTTTGTTATTTTCATCTGAATGTAATTATACAAGCAAGGTCTCTGCCAAGAACATCTTTGTAATAGTTAAAACATATTTTATTTGAAGAGCACGCGGTATAGGCAACAGAAAATGTAGAGCATAAAGATAAAAAAGAAGAGGGTGTGAATCACAAGGTAGTATTCATCATTAAACAGAGAACGTAACAGTTTTGTTCATTTTGCTAAATGACATTACTCACTTGCCAGAAAAGGCCATGCCAGTTGTTGAAGTTATACCACACTGTCACAATATGCCATGAAGCACGCAGTTCCCATCCTATTGGCTGTCTGTAACCACAGCTTGCACCAATGAGATGTTCAGCTTGACTAGTTTCCATAGTAACAGATACATCGCAGTGTGTAGCCTCTGTAATCCTTGCCATTCCAAATAGCCTCCAGATAACATGCTTCACAGTCAATCCACAAGTAGTATATGTTTAAGTTATTGATTTAAGCATATCTGTAGCAAGGGAAATTATACCTTATATTCTTGTTATCTAGATGCCCATGTGATCAACATTCTAATGTTAAATTTTAAATGAGATTGGTTCTTTGCTACAAAATGCAAACAATATTTAACTTCATCAGCTAATGACTACATTTAGTGACTAGTTAATGGACTGCTTGTCATTGATGTTCTGTGATTGATGACAATAATTAACAGAGTTACATTTAATATTCTAAATATTCCACAATGTAATAGGAAATAGATGATAAAATACATGAGGATGAGAATGCGGGTAATGTTTGGCAATGTTGTGAATCTTGACTAATCCCATTTCCCAAAGCTGCCTCCCCCAAACTATAAGCTTTACAAAATCTAGTTGTTTTCCATTAACATTTAATTAGATTCTAGTGGTGCTGAAAATCATGTTACTATCTTTGTTCAAAATTTTGTTTATCTTATAAAATGATTAACAATCTAGTCTTACATAATAAATTTCAATTGCCTTAATACTCTCATTAGTTTCAAAATTTTCAATGTCTGTTATGCTTTATTATAAGCAACACAAAAATTAAAGTGTATGTACATGCATAAAAGTATGTTTGTTATTACTATACTCCTCTAAGGTATTATTTATGTATTTTTTTTTTGTCTTCGCCTTTTGTTCAGTTGGCCATTAGAGGCCAGTGCTCAATTGTATGAACCTGGCCAATTTGGTCATTACATGTCGTTAATTGTTGTTTTCTTTTCTTGTGACGTGAAACACATGCTGGTTCGGCACATGGTTTTGTAAAATTTAGACGTATTGATTTATTATGGCTGTGATTGTGTTCTGAACTTGCACGTCTAGCTTTGTTTGTGTTCTTTATCTTTTATTTGGCTCACGTTTCTTGCTTCGTTCAAGGGCTGTATGCTCATTTGGTCACTGAACTCCATTTTGTTTTTATATTAAGTGTTTGAATTTTTGGTTTTCCCTTTCCAGGCTGCTCTTTCTTTGCCCTCGTTAGCTGGGTAGAAACATGGGCTCCTGCAACACTCCGTGATGTGTGTGTGCTGTATTGTGTGTGTTGTGTGTTTTGTTTGTTTGTGTGTATGCATCTGCTGTACATTTTATGTCCCTAGCACTCCACCCCTTCTTGATTTTTTCATAATCCTGCTTTCTGGCACAGCACCTGCCTTTGCTGTAGTTTTTCTCATTCATACATACTTCTACATACCCAATGTTTTCTGGATGTAACAGTATAAATTTGAACAGTCCCTCTGAACCCAACATAATCCCCCCCCCCAAAAAACAAATAGCTCAAAAAAAACAAAAACACCACACTAATTTAGATTGGGACTATGTGACAGAGGTGTTTGATGGTACCTGAAGATATCTTGGACTTTGTGCTAGTTGGGAACTGTCTAATTTTTTTAGTGAATCATGAACTTCAATGATTTATGTACTATTTGAACATTTACTGTTTTCTAGATCTTTAACTGGGTATTGTACACTAATTCAAATTATAAATTGTCACTTACGAGGAAGCCTTGATCGTTTTGATCATTGAAATAATGACATAAGTTTCACATACCTTCTAAAAAAAAAAATTAATCAAAATTGCTAATCAAGCTTTCATTGTGGATGAGGTCTGATCAGACACAAATTAAATGCGACAGTTTTACGCGAATGAATACGTTACCCGCGCATTTCTGACAGGCAGCAGTTTCAAGGCGTTCTTTGCAGACATTGTCAGTAAAAATACATAAATTAATTTGTGAAGGAAATTGAAGTGAGGAAATTAGAGCTGCATCTGGACAAAAGTGCAGTGTTCATTAGGACCCCATGTGATAATACATGATTCCTTAGAATGTGTGTCCTGTTCTGAATTCAAAGCACGTATAATTTGTTCTATTACCCAGTAAGTTAAAGAGCAAACAATTTTATGCAGGCCATCCTTCTTCCTCTCTGTCTCTGTTATTTGTTTATTTTTTTTAGTCGGCTCAACCGTTTTTCACGGCAGCCAAAACGTGATTGCATCATAGTGATGTACACACGTTCCCCTGTGTACCTCACATTTGTTTAGCACCCTGACTGTGTTCATAAAAGACATTTTTATTTCATTTATGATGTTGAGGCTGTGCTATTTCACAACAGAAAGAACTGGCAAAAAAGTGGAATGAAAATGAGGCTGAAATTGGTTTTTTATGCCAATTTAGTGTTGCTAAACATAAATTTAATGAGTATATTTGTGAAAGAAGTGCTTTTGAACATGAAAGCACACTTCAGATATAACTTTTACAGTTTATGTAACCCAGGGACATTTGCTAAAAAATAAATAAATAATTCAACAAATGCACATTTCTATTAGTAACCCCAGGGTACATTTATTCATCATTTTTACCTCTGGTGAAAGCAACTATAATCACATTTGTAAAATTACATTGTTGAAATTTCAAGCGAAATCCAGGGTGTCTTCTAAATTCTAATTCACATTTTTCCCAATCATGTAGCGTTTAGTCCTCATGTGAACAGCTTGACTTATTTGACCTTTCATGTGATGTCTGGAATCTCCAGATGCTTCTACGTGCATGTGTAACAAGCTGTGTACGCCACACAAATCCATCAGTGCTGGTTGATTGACAGGTCCAGAAACACCGGCCATGCCTCTTCATAGAATGAACTAATTCTAGATCTTCTGTCTGCAATAGACCTTTTCTCAGATTGTAAATGGTTGGTAATTCTAATGTATCACGATTCCAACAGTGCTGAATAACAATTGGTTGCCGTTGGAATGGTCTTAGCGCAAATCAATTAAGTCCAGCGACGCGGTAAATACAAAGGAAGATAAAATGCTATGGGCTTGAAATCAATACCCGGTCATCACTAGTTGAAGTACTTGTAGGCAGCTGGAGTGTAACAAATTAATGTATCTTCAGGTGTCCAAATTGCTACATTTTTTTGAGTAATCAAAAGTGACTCCATGTCCAAAAAAAATTTCCATGTAGGCCCACTTAAAAAAAAATCCAATGATTAGTTGTTACTTATCAATGCTGTGAAATAAGTAAACTTTACCTTGGTGAAATAACGTAAACTGCTATTTATTGATTATTAACTTTTTGGTTAGTAGAATTATGTAGTTATAATATATAATAATAATAATAATAATAATAAAATATAATAATATAATAATAATAATAATAATTAATAATAATAATTATAATAATGATAATTTAATGATTATGAATAACTAATAATAATATAATCTTAAGATTTTGTTATATTATTATTATATCATTATTAATTATTATTATTATTATTATTATCAGCTCTTTCATTTTCTAGTTGGTAGCAGTACTGGTATTAAATTAAAGGCAGAGTATAGTTTCGTTTTGGTGAAAAACTTACTCTTTTTCTCGTTTGTGTGGTATCACAACAAACATACATTGTAGATTATCATTTTTAACTGCATGAATATGCAAAGCTCAAGTCTGAATAACTACCACTATTTGATAAGTGAATGATAAAATTCGAGGTCTGCGAATCCCTCCAACATTTTGGTGGTACGTGTTGGGCAAGATAAATAGTATGATCCAATTTTTGTGTTGATTGATTGTACATTCCTGATCATTTTGAGGTTTCTGCTTCATTTTATTCTGCTTTGAAATCATACAAAGCAGTAAGTTATGTGAAAACCATCAACAGACAGAAACATTTTCAATTTCTAGTTCATCAGATATTTGGATCTGTTTGATTTGATTCTCTTTAAATCAGTGTTCTCATCTTTCAGTAAATACATTATTTGGTAGTATTTTTTAGTCATGCATAACACATGGCATAAGCATAGGCTAGTTACTTTGAACTAACACAATGAAAACAACAAAATTTTACACAAATAGAATAGCAAACGATACAGTTGTACTCCACTCAAGTTTAGTAATAAAATGGCAAAATATGAATATTTGTAAACATAAAGTATTCCTTGAAATATATTTTGTATAATCAATGTGTTTAGTCCATATTACTAGCCTAAAAATGGATTTTTTGGATTATATTACATGTTGGAATACTATTGATCACAATGGCAGAGATTATGATTAAAAATATTCAAAAAGAATGAATCATTGAGTAAATATGCCACAGCTGACACTTCACATACGAATTCATCATTTTAATTTGCCTCTCACGAACCTCCAAACATGTTCATGACAAAGCTGAATGTTTTTTCTAAATGTGTGATTATCGAAGGGAAAATTGATATACACACGTTGGCATTAATATGCACACTTTGCACACCATCCACTTCAATCAATGATAATATGTACATGTAAAAAAATATTTCAGCATTAATTCGTCTATGGAATCTGCACCTGCAAAGCGTTGCAGCATCAACGGGCTGCGGAGCCGTCATGGCGGCAGCCCCAAGTGCCATCCTAAACGGGAGTGTGCGCACAAAATAAACAAACCTAAAGGTTATACAGTTGAAATCTTCCTCAATTCCAATTTTCAGCCTTCAGTACATGCACTTGGCATAATGGCCATGTTATTTCACACTCCGACAGAATTATCTTCGTGCTATGCTGTGCGGCAGTAAGGATATGATCTTCTCTCTTGCCCTCTCCGCTCCCCGATATAAGATGAGAATTTCCCTGCGGACATGATCGCAGGGAAAGAGCATTATTATTACTATTACGACTATTGTGTGCTTTTGTTGATGGGTGTAGCACATCAGCTAAGCAATTATGCTGTATTCATTGTGGCTTTGAATTGCATTTAGCTTCTTGTCGCTGCCCTAATTGTTATACCAAATACATCTGCTTATTTGTCTATTTTTGCCCTTAATTTAGACCGATGAAATTGTCTTTTTTGTATAGAATATTTAATGGATTTTCTTTTCTCTTTCATGTGCAGTCTTAGGTTATTACCAGATAAGATAATATGTGTTTCTCAAACATATACATCTAATGACTTTGATTAATTAATGCTAATTAAGGTTTTCATCAGAAGTCATAACACTGCACATATTTTGATTCATTGATATGTTTTAAGATTTGTAACAAAATCGCAGAACAGAGTCTGCTAGTAGGCCTACATAAAAGAACAGTAGAGCAACATTTCCAGGAAAATCCATCCTGATATCAAATTGTTAAAATGGCTGATATTAGACATCAGTGGAACTTGAAGAAAAAAATCAAGTAAAAATCACCCAGTTCAATTCAATTTAGATTTTATTGCTAGCACATAAAATCAAACCAAGAGTCTGAAGACTAGAAATGATTGATTTACAAAAATAAATATATACTACATATAAATAAAACACATAAAATAATAATGCAAACATTATTCAAATATTGCACAATGATAGTTAAATTATGTTATCTGAAAAACCAAAATGAGTAATGGCTATAGTTCTATTTTATATGTCAATATGTTCACTTCAAACACAAATCAAATACAAACCTAAACATACCTACAACAGTGCAATATATTAGTAGATGTCATTGCAAGTGTAAATAAAAGTTTACAAGCTTATAGATACAAAAACTGGTCACAATGTGATACAGAATAAAGTGACTAAATGTAGAGTGACAAAGAAACATTGTTTTGACATTTTTGTGCACGAAGGACGCACATTGACAGTCAAGGGTTTCCAAACAATAAAGGTGAGATTCTACGTAAATCATAACGAATAGCAAAGAATTCCCCGCTGACATATTGCACATAGTCTTCTGATTCTTGCCTGTACGACAGGAAATTACATTTACCTACTCCTGCGAAGATATTGACTCACTGATCCTCTACACCTTTTGAATGAAAAAAAAAAAGAAGAAATTTATGCCACATACAAGTAAAAGTTGGTTTTCTCCTGTCTTTAGTCATGTAGTTTTACACTGGGTTGATGTCAATTTGTGAGAAAACTGTGTCATTAAGTTGTAATGTCACTTAATATCATAGTACTTTCAGAAAAGAAAATCTGCCTAGTATGTGCTATGTTCCATTAGTTGTCTGAATTTGCTGAGGTTAAAGGTACTGGCGAACATTTATCACACTTAAAAAAATCTGAGCTACATGATTCCCCATGCTACCAGTGTCTTTGATAAGGTTTAAAAATGAAGCCCTGAATAAATTGTATTTCAAAATGATTATTTAATGCTTTAAAAAAGTGAAAATCGTAAGCTGACCGGATTCACCTGCCCATTTCCTCCCATAGACTTACTGTGTGTACACTAGGCTATTTAAACTCGCCCTGAGTTTTAATTGTTTTATTCATGCATAATTTGCCATTGGCAGTGTAACTTTCCAAACTTTTGTATTCTAGGGTGTTTATTTGTCCATATGAGCACTGCTATGTAGTTTAGATATCAAAATTGGACAATTATTTTAATTGAAGCTCCACAATGTTAGCCTATCACTTTAAAACTACTGTAACATTCATACATGTATTTATCTTGGCAGTGATTGCATACATTAACATCACATCTTTTCAGTGTAGAACATAAAATTGTGAAAATGTTTTGAAACATTTTCAAAATTTTATTTATTTATTTTATATTTTCTTGCCTTCAAGATGAATATCTTGAAGGCAAGAAAATATATCAATGCAGGGGCTTCAATTATTGGTTGTAAGTTTGTGATAGCCCCTGACATCACTAGTCAGTTGGCATAAACAAAATTATTCTTTTTTTTTAATCCTTCATTTAATATTTGCAGGTTTGTAAGTAAATACTGCACTATGAAATGAACAATTCATTATGTTAGACTTTTGTAATATCTGCCCTTGTTATAGAACTATCAGTATACTATTTTTATTCTAATGTCATATAATTGTCATTAACTATTCCAAAACATTAGATCCTTTGGGACCTTCAAGCTGAAATTCAAGCAATATCTGTAACATCAAACATGATTTTGAGGAAATGAAACCTTGTGTAATCCGGAAGTAATTTAATTTCTATGGCTATATTTAATCCTGTACCTTCTGACTTCTTAGAAATGATTTCATTACTATTGCAGCACAATCCTATCAATACGAATGTTTCGTTGTACACCAGTAATTACTGCAGATATTCGTCTCCGCTTCTTGTGACCTCTCATTCCGTTAAAACAAACACATCCAAACCAACGAAACATCTGTAATTAGTACCAGCCAATCTGATAATCCTATATCACCCGTTGTATAACATACTCAATGCAACGCACAAAAACCCCTACGGCTGTTTGCACACCGTCCATTTAGTTTCCACTCGTGTTATTTGATCTTTTAATCTTTTTTCGGGTTTATCATTTACATATTCGTATCAGGGGCTGCACTAACAGGCAGGATAGGCATTCTTACCTGTGTATATTTCCTCAAGGGACTATGACCATTAAGCCGAGCCCGTGCACCAATCTACAGACACGTTGCACGAACATATTAAGTCAATCATGCTTGTTTTCAATATATATTTGTCGCTTCTTTGCTTTTTTATATTTTTTTTTATTCAACCTCGTCCTTAGTCTATCTCCCCCTTTTATCATTTAATATTTTTTCGTTGTCAGTCATGCTTGCAGATTTGCATGCAAATGAAAGCGTGGAAATGCAATTATGGTATTAGTTGCAAGCATGGATAATGTTACGTACATGTAGTAATATAGCATATGATGTGCCTGCGTATAACGGATAAATATCTTCTTTTATTGCGTGTACTTGATTTTTTTGCTCCATTCGTCCAGGCATATATGACCCATATTTCCAGTTGTATTAGAGTATACCATATATTTTTATTTCGTTTTGATACATCATCCTGGCTTGCTCGTCATCAATTTGATTGTGGCTCGGAATGATGCCCTTGCCAGCATGTGATATCATTGTGTACATGAATAATTAAGCACATTGCTAGCTGCTCTAGTATATATTTTACAATTCAGAGCAATTTTCTGTCATCACAATATGCATTGGGAATTTGAGATTGGTCTCTAGATGTCTCCATTTTTGCTGAGGTCACATTCCAATGTGTTTGGACAAAAGAATAAAATCAGTCACCTGTGTATGGCAAGGATCATTTGAACAAATTTACACGAAATATTGCTTCCAGAAATGATACTATTACTAACAGATAAAGAAATGAAGTCAGATGTTTGGATTATATTAAATGTGAATTTTTATCTTTTCCCTTCTACTTGTTTGTCAACTTGAAGGCATGACTAACGGTAAATATAGCTTGTTTATTTCGTGGTGTTGTATATTATTTATTCAAAATTTTGATGTCCAGATCTGAACAGATCTGCTCAGTGATTAAGTTGTGTGATGCTTCTACTTCAAACTTACTGCAAAAAACAAGTAATTCTGGACCTTTGAGTAATTTAATTTGTTGCATGGGGATTTGTGTAATTTTATTGAGTTGAAAAAATTGTACGAAAACAAGCGTGACAGGTCCATAAAACGATGGAAATGCTGCCGGGCTCGTTTGAATCGTTTGCAACCCAAATCACTCTGAACCGACTCAATAAATGCTGATGGTATCAAAATTTGCATATTTGCGCCTCTCAGGTACGTCGGATGTGTGTGGTGCTACGGATTGATAAGGCAAACAGAGATAAAAGAATAACAACGCCACGGTTTTTCTGTGGCTTGCGAATTGACACCGTGGCTGAAAAACAAGGGTCATTATAATTCCCCCGTAATTCACGCAATTAGCATACGGCCTGACAGACATACGAGTGGCGTATAGTCTCGGAATATCGTCAGATGAGGATAAGCACTGCTTGCTCTATTCTTCCAGAATAAATGTGCCGCCATGCTTGACTGCCAGATAAAATTGCAAGCATGAGGAGGCAGAGAAATGATGAAACAAACATTGGCAATAAGTTAATAACATATCATGACAAACCCTGACAGACTAATTAGAAATGATATTTGGTCATTGGTGTGTTCCAAAAAAAGTAGTGCAGTAGATGGAAGAATATTTATGGACAATCTGTCATCGTGTGAGATGATATTTTCAGTATTTTTCACTGTCTTTTGGTTTGAAGTAGAGTGTATGCATTATTATGCTCATTTATTGTGTGCTAATCTCCTTATAATTTGTTAGTGTGTGGCTTTTTATTTGCATGGCATTGGCAATTCTAGAAATATAGATATAGACAGACTTTGCAGTTAGCATAATTCATATCAATTGTAATACTTCATTACTTGTGGTTACTGTGTTCTTATTTTTTTAACGTACAAGAAAACGTGTATGATAAATCGAGAAACTGTTTTGAACTGAGAGGATACTACTGTTTTCAATAGACTTTCAAGTCAAGTCTGCAAATATTGAAGGTTATCTTTTGACCCCTGGGGAAGAAATGTATTTTTCCACATCTGGGACTTATTGTGGAGAAAATGAAAGTAACCATTTATGAATAAAGGGATATGGAACTTCGGAGGTCTTAGTAAACCATTTTCTAATTTCAAAGGTGATGTGTACCTTACAAAACTAAATAAAATGAAGAACAAGAAAAAATGTGGTAAAGGGATGAGGTCAAGGCCTAGAATAAATTCTGTATAATGTATTTTTTTTTTCATTTCTTCAAGACCTGCCCTTTTTTGCTTTTTGTTTGCCATTTTGTTATACAGTATGTTGAACTGTGGACATAAGAAGTATTAGTGTGTATTGCTGAAGCATGAATAAGCCAATTGCATGCAAGTGAATCAAAGTACTTTACCATAGATTTTCAGGTATAGCTTATTAATCTGATCAAAATATTGTGCTTCATCAAGAAAGGTCAAAATAATTCAAATACAGTTTTTTATATGAAATTTTACAATTGTGAGAAGTTGGGATGTTCTGTTGGCGTTTTGGCTTGTAATTCTGTACTCAGGGTAATGGTGCCAAACTTTAGAACTCTTCAGCAAGGAATTACTGGTGGAATTTTCAAGTTTGTCCAGATTTATTTATAACCATATGTTTACACTCTAATTTATACTTGATTTTGAAAACACACAGATGACATTTTGAATTGAAAAATCTCACCCCTTTATAGCATCAAGAGTAAATTTAAGATATCACTGCTTGTTGTTTAACTTGAGGCTTGAGCTGATATCAAGTTAAGTTGTATTTGGATGGCAATAAAATCACAAATAGGATATTAAGTTTGTTTTTAAATGGACACGGGATTATGGAAACCATTAAGAAAAGATGTGAAAATCATGGTAAATTGGATTAGAATCCCTTCTGTTTGTGAGCCAGGAAGAGAATAGTTGAGTTTGTTGTGTTGTAAGTTGTAACAAGATTGCAGAGATGGTATCTGACTCTGATGAAAGCTTGTAGATAAGCAAATAATGATTTTGCATTGGGACATGCACTATTGGAGGCTCTCATTCAGATAAGATTTGTGCATATATTTCTAATTAACATGCCCAATGGGACAAACATCAATGGAATTACAAATAAATTAAGTAAATTAGCATGCCTAAAATAAATGTGGAGTTATATTGTTACCTACAGTACATGTTTTCACAATGTCCACAGACAAAGGAGTATGACAAATTAACTGATTCTAGTATTTCTAGATGATATGATTATGATTATAATATGATATGATTTCAATATAAGTTCACACATCCTTCATAGACCCAAGCCTGAAATATTATATTTGTAGTCTCCAACGGGTTAAAACACAAACGTCAGAAGGTGTGGAGGTGTGTTTTTCAAATCAAATACCCCAAAGTGGTAAGATCTTTGAAGTGAAGGGCCAAAACAATATAAAATAAATCAAATAAAAAAATAAAATTAATAGAAGATTGTGAGATTCATTATTTCTACTGATCTTCATCTTCATTTTGAAAAATATTTATGTGTATGTGAGCTTACAGCTGCAATTGTCCTTTTTCTTCAACATCAAGAAAATAAGCATAGTTGTTACTTGGAATTTGCAGTTTATAAGCATTTTTATGAGCCCATTGCACTGGTTGTTGTTTTCACACACTACACAGCTTGAATTTAATTTATTTTTACATGTGGTGTTGCTCTCACTGACGTCAAGGTTTTATTATTATCTTCAGCATTCTCATTTTTTGTCTCCGTGGAAAATGCAAATTTGTGGTGCGATGATGCTATTTTAAAGGAAATTATTTTGACAATTGTTGGCGTACTAACAATTGGCATTTTGGTGAGATAACGTCTGAACTCAAGTTACTGTTTGATCAAGAGTAATATCAAATCATGATCTTCCAATGATGATACATTATTTTTCACCAACATTTTGACAGATGCAGTTTCCATGCCAACACCAACATGATTACGAGATTATCTTTCAAACAACAAAATATGTTTCTGCAGATTTAATCTGTAACAAATAAAAATATTTCAGATTAATTGTTTTAGATCATGTTGATAGTAAATTATGATATATTTGTATAGAATTTCAAAAGGCATGTTTCATGTTAATGTGAGAGAGGGACACAGGAGAAAAATAATGATTATAGTGACTTGAAAAATATAATTATGGATTTTGAAATTTGTGAAATAGTTTTGAGACTAATTCTTTAAGTAGCACAAAAGTCCATGGGGGAAATGAAAATGGTCACTCATTGATTTTTACTTTTTAAAAGCACTGTCTTAATGAATGTTTTGATCTGAAGTTTTATTTTTCAGGGATTTTAAGTTCATTTTTAGACCTTTCAAATTCTTTTTAGCCCTTGTCAGAGACACTAGTAATTTGAAGTATTGTGTAGCTAAGATTTTTAAACTGGGAACATAGTTAAATGATGTTTTTAACATGATTCCGAAGCAGGTTAAGTTAACTTAACACTCGAAACATCACATGCATAGTCCATTGCATTTCACTGCAATGGTTCTGGAAGGTGTCCATGTACCAGAAGATAACTGGTATGATAGGCATCCCAAACTTGTACAACTCTTTATAGAGCTCTATCGTCGATTTGCATGAAATTGTGGGTAAAACTATGTGCACCAGAAACAAATACATATTTATTTGTGGCCTTAATCACAGGGTTCAAAACTGTCATGGTCTTTCACCCTCTATCAAAACTAAACAATGTGATCTTTCTATGAGATTCTCTCTAGACACTGATGTTTTTTACATGGTATAATATTTTTATTGAATCGCAGTTATTTTCCAGGCGGGGAGAGCTTTTGTCAGGGTCCTGTTTGTAATGGG
>JZLH01S0600271.1:5854-10854 GCA_001188425.1 Eucidaris tribuloides
TGTGTGTGTGTGTGTGTGTGTGTGTGTGTGTGTGTGTGTGTGTGTGTGTGTGTGTGTGTGTTTGTGTTGGGGGGTGGGGCATAAGGGGGAAAAATCACATCATCATCTTTATAAACATGGATGTTCAGGTTTCGAACAGCACAAGAAAGAATCATCTGCATGGGAAAGGGATGGAAAGTTTTGAAATAGTTCATGTGGCTCCACTAGTACCCAGATATTTGCATGGCTCCAAGGTCCAAAACTATGTACAATTGATGACATACTCACCAGGCTAGGGGCACCACAGAAGGTTGCTTGAGCTTAAGTGAGCGTCGTGCCCCCAGTGCTCTTGTTTTGTTGTACTAGCATTATGATCATTAACGTTAAATCTTGAGGTATAATGACAAATTAGCTTTGATGCATTTTACCTTCATCTTCTTTGAGGAATTTTTGTGTGAAATTTTGTCAAAATTTACAAATTACAATGATGATGTTTTGAATTGAATTTATTTTTGTTTCAGATGAGGAGAAACCCTGCTTCCTCAATTCCCAAAACTAAACTTGGGCTGTAATATATTTGTGGTGCTAATTTATACAAATTTATTCAAAATCAGTGCACAGTGACATAAAGGGCCAATTCTTTATTTCTCGACGGCTTCCAACTTGTATTGCTCAAATTTATAAAGCTAAGTCAGGGTGTCCCAACTTTTTCAAAGAATTTTACAATTTATCAATTTTGATAATTCATGCATTCAAAATCAATGAGAAATGACCAAAAAAATCCCCTGAAATGATATAATTTTTCAATGCATTCTGTCTAAAATAACAAGATGCTGGTGAGATATATTATGCATTGCGTAACTTTCTTGTTAATGATACAACAAATGGTCTTTTTCCTTTCTTCTTTGTGATTGTGGTTTATCTTACTGCAGCTGGCTTATGCTTGAATGTTTTCTTTTCTCTTTTTTCTTCCAACTCTTCTTCTTCTTCCCTTTTTCTTCTCCTTCTTCTTCATCATCTGCCTTTTCGTCTTCTTTTTATTTATTGTTGTCTACTCCCCTCCATTTACCAGATCGGTACTCATCTTCTCACCAGAGATGGAGTTGAGGCTAGATTTTGCCAGCCTCAACCTTCGGACCGAGTCAGGTATACAAAGTCTATGGACAATATTTTTCCAGCGGCCGTGTGACTCGGAACTGTTGACTTTCTCTCCATCCCTGCTTCTCACTCGTTTCAGTGTTACTTGCATGTCATTTCCACTCACATCCTGAATTTCTAATTAAATCCATCTGTTGTATTCTTTGATTTTAGATCGTGAGAATCCTGTTTTGATTGACTGTCCCATCAACATGGTGTTGGAACCTGAAAATGGTATGAATACAACTATAGCTACATGGACTCCTCCTACAGCAACAGACAATTCTGGCGAAGATTTAACACCATCACTTCCTGAAAACAGTCTTACATCAGGCAGCGCCTTTCCAATGGGGTCCACAACTATCACCTACACTGTGTCAGACTCCTCAAGAAATTCTGTGAATTGTTCCGTCATTGTGACTGTAGGTAGGTATGATGACTGATGCAAATTGGTGTGTAGGTTTCTTTTGTTGTTATCCTTCCTCTACAAGATTTGTAACCAAATGTAGTTTGGAGGTTTGGACTGCACTTATTTCAGATCCAAGATATTGAGATATGGAAGGAGTAGTGAGGGTTGGGTGTTAGTTGCATTATACCCCACCACTAGAACTGTTGTAGAGGAAAGTGGAGATTTACAATTAGTTCAGAAAAACTACTACTACCACTACAACAACTACTACTACTACTGCAACTACTGTTACTAAAGTACTACCAAGTATTACTAGTAAGTAGCAGCAGCAGTAGTAATAGCCCTATTTACAATGTAATCTTGCTGATTTATTTTTTTTTTGATTTTTTTCTTGGGGGGGGGGGAGGGGGTTGTTGCAGATCTACTTGTAAATTGTGTACTACATGTAGACCCAGCAGGTGACAACACTACTGTAATTATTTGGTTAGAACTTATTTATTGACCACAAAGGCAAAATTGCACAACTTTAGCATAAATAATTAAAACATATATTTACAACGAAAAACAATAACAAATGGATAGCTTAAATACTTCAGCACGTTAATTCTATAATTGGATCTTCCATGAGTAAATAATATTTAATATTATGATAATAATTAATGGCGATTTATATCCCATTCATAACATATATGCAATGGGCCAATTTCAGTAGCCTAGCTTCATGCCCACAAACCTGCGCCATTTGCTGGCTTTACACTTTCAAGTCTCGCGCATCTTTGGAGACCTTTTTTTTTATTGGTCGTACTGTTACAACACTGTGCAACTTTTTGTAAATGCATGCCAGCTCCAAATCTGCTCCAAAATGTGGTTTTG
Source organism: Eucidaris tribuloides (assembly GCA_001188425.1). Classification (NCBI taxonomy): domain Eukaryota; kingdom Metazoa; phylum Echinodermata; class Echinoidea; order Cidaroida; family Cidaridae; genus Eucidaris; species Eucidaris tribuloides. The sequence goes on from JZLH01S0600271.1 coordinate 8,253, forward strand.
TGTACAAAATCAGTGCAAATTGTGTTTTTCAATTTATGTAAATATGGATATTTTCACTTTTAGTGGTTACCATTAATTTAAAAAAAGATGTATGCCAAACTCAATTGAAACTTCATAGTGCATGATCAAAGAACATGCTGGATTCATTTCCAGCAGCTGAAGTAACAATCCACTCATCCAAAAAAAAAAGAATGTCAGAAGAATGCTTTCTTATCAACAGGGATTTACCAATCTTTTGCAATGAAATAAGTCACATTTTATTCTTGTAATTTTTGGAAATAAAAAAAAATCACCTTACAAAATCTCCATCCATTTTCATTAACTCATAGTTGAATTTGATTCCTCCAAAACATATAAAAGTGCCTTGAAAGCTGTAATTTTTTATTTAATGATCCCCAAACACCGAAACTTCAAATTTGCTTTATTATGGCCGAAAATGACACTGATGCAACATAAGACTTCATCCTTGTTCTAAATAATTGGTAGATTCTTATCCAGCAGCTAAAAAGATAATCTATTCGTCTCAAATTAGATTTCAGAAAAAAGTGATTTCATTTGTCTGTGTTATTTTTACTAAGCCATAGCACATACACAGTTTCTACAATACACCTGTTTGTATGTGTGCAATTTATGAATTTTATTTGATACTACCTAAGACAGTCAACCAATACCCCAGTAATTCAATTCCCTGATATTTTCATTCAGTGATATCAAAACAAACAGTCAAATAGTATATTAAGATCTGTCTTTCTTTTTTTTAACTCAGAAACACTATCAATTTTGGGGTGTTTTTACCAAAGAAATGACATTAGACCAAACAAATGTCACATTTCATTCAACAAGGTTAAAGTAAATGGGCAATTCCACGGAAAATGTTACCTGAGCTCAAAATCATGAAATCTGTGATAATTGAAAAAATATATGGGCTACAGTGATAAATTTAGTATCACTCAATAGAACTCATCAAACTCTTAATTTGAGTGGAATTTGAATACATTTGAAGTATATTTAGACATGCTTTTCTTCAAAAAACCCATTTTCTTGCAAAATTTTCTTATCTTTTTTGAAAAACACACAATCTTTGAGTCTCATTATTTCAAATTCAACAGCACTACAGAATTAATTTATAGTAGTTTTTAGTTAAGAAAGGACCAAAAACGACTAATATTAGCTTTATATCAGTTATCAAATGGTTTTAATTATAAATATAAGGACCTAAAAAAGTGGTCTGAGGTGCAATGTCCGTAACGTTAAAAGTGTAATGTCCGTAACGCAACATTTATGGTCCTGTATGGGATATACTGAATCTGTTGTACCTAATTGTCATCCTACAACTTAAAGCAGGTCCTCAGCACCCATTTCAGAAGAAAAGTGGCTTCACTTCATGCGTAAGCTCCCAAAATTTTTGACAAATGCGTTGGTAGGTGAAAAGTCTTGTCCAAAAAATGTAATGTCCGTAACGGCAAACATTATGAGTAATAACTACCAAACGATAAATAGAAACTAATCCAAATTCAAACTGTTAACACTTCGGGGTGGATCGTGTAAGATTCCCACAAAAAAGTTCAGAATGATGATGAGGATTTCTAGAAATAAGCCCCCAAATTTGCAAAAAAAATCTCTGAATGTAATGTGACAGTCCGTAACGCTGGAATTGCCCCTATAGGTAATTATAAATATTGACTCTATACCCTTCTGGCTTCAGAAAAGCATTGTTATGATAATGAGAAGCTTTGAAGTATTATGTAGCTTACTCAGTCTCTGGAATGTAATTAAGAATTTAATTAAAACGAACCCAAACCTATATAGCTTTCATAATTAAGGTGTGTAAACGCACCCTTTTTGTAATCAGTTTGAATCATGTGAATTAGAAACAACAGAAAAGAGGAATTCATAATTTGTACTGTATTTTGTTTATTTTGTTAGCACGTAAAAATGGTATTGGGAGATTCGTGTAAAATGAGTGAATAAGGCCAAGTGGGATTTTTTTTCTTCACCAATCCTTCGGTGTAAACCTGTATTAAATATAATTATTTTGAATTATGTTAAGAAGGAGCAATCAGTGGGTATAGAGAGCAAAAGAAAGCAGGGCAAAAGAAATAAAAGTATTATGTAGATTTGCATTATGAACAACGACGGTGCAAATCCTTCATTACATTTGATCTTTCTCACATTTCCACTACAGTGTTTTGTTCCAAACTGACCAGTTTGAGTGATTTATTTAGGTTAAGTCCGAGACAGAACGGTTTGGTAACAGTTTAAAGCAATATACATGGATACCGTATATGGCACTTATTAATACATACATGCATCAATATGTCTAACGAAAGCATGCACAAAAACATGGATTCTTGAAATGACTAATCAAGCATGTAAATCCATTCAAACATATGTTTTAACACCCATAAATCAATGACTACACATGAATGTACTCATCCTATTGCATGGCATCTGCCTGTATTTGTACTCTATGTAAACACAACCAGGTGGAGACTGGAGACCCGTGCAGCGCCGAAAGCTTGTGTATCTGAAGAAGTGGGAGCCAGTTTGAAGTTTTCCTCCTTGTTACCATTTCCTTTCATGTTACGCCTCGGAAATGTGT
>JZLH01S0600271.1:15854-16867 GCA_001188425.1 Eucidaris tribuloides
TTGTTTTTATGTGTTATATGTAAAAATGTCAAAATATGGAAAATAAATTGAATTGAATTGAATTTATTTTATTATCAGAAATTAAAAGCAAATTTTATTATGATAAAGCAACTATGTATTGTTATTCTAAAATATATGTTATGATAATGTCGACATTATATTCACTTGTTGTATTGTTGCTTCAAATCATGTAAAACTTTTCCTTGTATTTTGTTTTAATTTGATTATATATTAGGAAATAGAAAATAAAATGAAGTGAATGAATGAATGACATGGAACAAAGTCCATTATTACAGAGCCTCTTAGCTGTCACATGGGATATTTAAAACTCACAAGAGAGTATTCCATTTTTTTAATCTTTTTCTTGAGGATAAGTACAAATTTGTTAATGATTTTCAGTGAATGTTTACGATTAATGCCAACAACATTTTCTGGGTCAGAATTAACTCCCATGAGTTGCCGCTATGACGTAAGCGATAATTATAATAATTAACACTGCGCCTAATGAATTTGCGTAATTAGCTCAATATGCTATAATTATCATACAACAATATGTTTGTGTCTTAGTTGGCTTCATCCAGCTTATTTATGCTGGGGAGTGGCACTCCGTGAAATTTTCAAAAACAAGTTCAGAAAATCATGAGTTTATTTATTTATTTATTTATTTATTATTTTGAATATATTTATACAGAATAAAAACGATCAAAATAAAAACGTTTTTACATCGATGTCCTGTTATGTCCAGTTTTCGAAATGTAATTCGTGAATTTTAAGGCTTTTTTTTACTCCCCCCCCCCCGTAGATTTTTAGTCCTCCCTAAGATTTTATCCTGACGCCGCACTGCATTTATGTACACTATACATGTACATGATCTCCAACTGCTCCCAGACCTAACACAGTGCTGTATATACATACCGTACGTCAAAAGGTGTATGCAGTGTGAGTGTGTGTTTGTTTCACCAAATCCCTCCACATTCGAAGAAATATTGCCAAAATGAAGAAATACCTCCCAA
>JZLH01S0600271.1:36463-51552 GCA_001188425.1 Eucidaris tribuloides
TTAATTTTTGGTTAGAAATACTCAAAAAGTGGCTTGTTTATCAATATTTCTCTTCTGATTTTGATTCTGTTTGTATTATCTGATTGACAGTCGAACTGGAAACTTCCTTGAAATTTGTCAGAAAATTTGTGTTTTAAAGGTATTATATGATTAGAGGTAGTCCTCAACTTGAGGTAAAACTGTTCTACAATCAAGTAAACTGCATGTATGCGAGGATTCTGCTGTGAAATTTTTGTGGTCAAATGACTCATTTTAAAAGAATTGCTGTCAGGATCACATGGAGCACACTGATTGGTTAAACGGCTAAACTCCGCGCGACCTTCGGCTAACGGCTGATCGGACAATTTTGGAACAGCCCGTGCACGTCGACGTCACTGTAAATTTTTGAAGTTTAATTGTCCAGATTTTCACCAAAACTACGTATTCTACCCAAAGGTTCTATGACAGACCTGTGTTAACTTATACTAATCTTCACATTGTGAACGATTTGAGCTGATTCCATTCAGTTTACCGTTTTCTGGCGTGCAAATCCCTTACTCTGTCTTTAAGCTAGACCTTTCAGAATTAGAGCATTGTGTAATTTACTGATTTAGTTTTTATTATTTGTTGTAGGTGCAAAATCTAGAGGCCCAGTTGGATGATGCTCTGAGTCGAGCTAACACCACCATCCTGGATGTAACCACAACAGCGGAAGACAGAATACAAACACTGCAGGAAGAAAACAATACATTGGCATCAGAGAAGGTGGGCTAAATGTTGCTGTGTACTGTAAAAATGGAATAAATTCATGTAGGGACAGTGATTTTCCATTTAAAATAAGGCCTTTTCTGTTTTACAAAATCTGAAATTCCATTTCAATTTACCTGAAAAATGGAATTCCATTTTTGCCATAGACTCTGTATGCATAAAAAAGTGACAATTACATTTACATAGAACTCAATACAAACATTACATGTATGTACATTGTTTTGCCACCTTTTCTGTGCTTTTTTGTCAATTTTTTCTGTTTTCTGTTATGAATTTTAAGGTTTTCTTTGTCCAAATGTGAAAATTTGGAAAACAAAGAGGTTCTCCTTAATTTTCCATTTAAAAGCTCACTTTGTTTTTAATGGTCATTCTGTGAATTTGGTCCGTTTTCCGTTATTGCACAAAATAACTGTCCGTATTCATGCTTATGAAAATTTTGCTGCTTAGTCTGCACTCGTGCTCACTGAACTGATTCATTTCAGTAGCATTATCACAGTAGTCATCTTTTGGTCTAGAAATCTGCATGAGGCTAGTGCATTAAATTTGTCATGTTGCAAGAATGCTTATTGTACACATTTGCAATTTGTAAATAACTTGTGCATATCTTGCAAGATGATCATCCATGTAGTACAAGGGTCTGAAAATGGACTTGTAATTTTTGTATAGGGTATATAATAATTAAATTCAAAATCCAACAGTCCCTATAGTCCCAACAAAACTGGAGTTGAAGAAAAGAGATTACTCAGAGAGGTGAATACTGATGTAATAGATTTTTCATATGTCGCTCTCTGTATTTTAAGATTGCAACTGCTGTTCTATGATTTTTGACAAACAATCATCTCAAAGAAAAAAAGAAATAGTGGGACTCAAACCTGTCATGGGGTGATCTGGCATTTGCTCTGGCGAAGGTTGCTCCGGTGACAATATCTCAGAAGACCAAGACTTAGGGTTAGGGTTGCCATTGGGTTTCCAGTTCAAAATATGGTTAGTGTTTGGGTTAGGGTTAGGGTTGAGGTCAGGGCTAGTGCATGAAATAATCGTCGGAGCAATTGTCGCCTGAGCAAATGTCAGACATTCTGTCATCTACTGCACTGCGAACCTGTCATCTAGATGACAAGTTCGAGTCCCACTGGTTCATTTTTTTCTGACATGTTTGTTAAAAATTATAGATCAGCATTTCCGATGTTGAAATACAGAGAGCAACATATGGAAAATCTACTCAAAACTTGAGTGTCTAGCTTCTATACTTCGATGAAGTTCTTAATTAGTATTTTCTTGTATACACCAGTGTATGATAATAATTTGTAGGCATGCACTAGAGATTCCCACTTTTAAACAATGCATTTAATACCTGTCTTGCACTCCTGTTATCTTTTTACCCCAGATGCACCTGTCAAGTCGTCTAAAGGACACCAGTCACGAGTTGGAGCAGCTCCGTTTCTCCAACCACACCCTGACCCAGAGGAATGAGGAGCTAGAGAGCAGGGCGGATGAAGAACACACGCAGTGTCTGACTTACTTCAGAACACTCCAGGTATCAGTTGAATCTTGAGACATATGCTTCGATGCACATCACAACCCTCGTCCATAATCCCTACCCCTTTCCTATGGACAAAAAAAGTTACAGTAAAATAATACCTAGCATAAATATAGTTGTATGCCACACTAGGAGTGCCTTTCTTAAGAGCACTCAAGGCACTGGGTGAATGTTGAGATATAAGGCCATGAGTTTTCTTTGATTTTAACCCAACCTTCATTGAAAATCCTGAAATTGGCAAATTATACATCAAATGAAACTACTATTGAATACTATGGAGCAAGAGCAGCTCCATTTCTCCAACCACACCCTGACCCAGAGGAATGAGGAGCTGGAGAGCAGGGCTGATGAGGAACACACACAGTGTCTGACTTACTTCAGGACACTCCAGGTATCAGTTGAATCTTGAGACGTAAACTCCACTGTACATCTCTATTAGGGCTGAGTCATGATGGCCGTTTACCGTTTACACGCCCGTCAGAGGGTGTAAACGTTTACAAATTTCCGTGTACGTGTAAACGATTTTTACTCTTTTTTCTATTCTAAAACAAGACAGCCAAAATCAAACTCCACAATTTCTTTCTAGCGTAATACGGAAGTTAATATCAGTGCTAATAATTTCTCTTCCTAAAAAACGAACTCCCCGCGATCCTTACTAGCGTAATACGGAACTTGATATCAGCGCTAATAATTTCTCATCCTAAAAAAACAAACTCCCCGCGATCCTTTCTAGCGCAATACGAAACTTGATATTAGCGCTAATAATGTCCGACCCTGAAAAAGCGAACTGACCGAACTCCCGACTTTTGTTTTTGACATTGATTTGCCGACTTGACAAATTCGTTTAATCTGTAAACGCCCGTTTAGGAGCACCGTTTAAATGGAAATTTTATTAAATGGGATAACTCAGCCCTAATCTCTATCCAAATCCTTAATCCCCATCCCCTTCCCCTTGGAAGTTCAAATTAATATTAAGCATAAACATGGATGTCATCCACATGAGAATTGTGTGACTTTCTTTAGAGCACACAAGGCATTGGTTGAATGTTGAGATATAGGGCCTTGAGTTTTCTGTTTTTGTGAAGGGCATATTCTTCTCAGTTCTTCAGTGGTATAAAATTCAATTCTGTGTACTTTGGTGACACACACACATAATAAACACAAAATCTTGAATAAGTCTTTTCATGAATGTATCCCAACTGCACTCACAGATATGTATATTTAACTCAAAATACTTGTTTTTCTTCTCAACTTGAGAAGAGGGGTTAATGTCCAGGTCCAAATATTAACCTTCTCCCCTCCCCCCTGAAAAAAAGTGAATAAACAAAGTGAATAAATAAATAAATAAATTAAATAAATAAATAAATAAATAAATAAATAAATAAATAAATAAATAAATAAATAATAAATAAAAAATGAAGAAAAAATGAAATGAATAAGTCAAATATAGATGCAAAAATAAATATTTCTGAGGAAAAAGAAGGATAATATGAGTTGAAGCTTCTTGATTGAATTTAGATGATTTTACATTTAAACCTAATTTGTTGCAAAGCAAGCTGATGGCCATTGCATCTTCTCTTGTATCATGTTTTTGTTTCTTTCACTATGACCTATGCAGGATACCCGGAAACAGTTGGAAGAACTTCAAGCTGAATTGGACCTGGTCAAACTGGAGTCATCAGACCCCAACAGTAAAGGCAACTCCTTGTTTGCAGAGGTATCAATCTGAATTGCTAATCATTTGTAATGCTGTGACAAATTTTATTGAAAAAAAATATTCAAAGACAGAGTATGGTTTTGGTCAATCATGGTGTGAAACCTAATTGGCATGTAATGACCATGACAAAGACATCAGTTTAATAGAGTACAGATTTTGTAGAGCAACAGACCACACATGAAAGATTTTTTTCAAATTCATAAATAGAAAAGCTCTATTTTTATTTGCACACCGATCCTGTTTGGGTAAGATTTGATCCAAATAAATGATGATGATAAATGAGTACATAAAAATACAGTGTTCAAAATGTGGATCCATATGTTGTAAAGTTTTTGATACACAAATAATAAATCAAATAAAATTTGGCCATACACACTTTGTATTTTGTAATGGTAGTTTAGGTTTCAGGCATTGGATATACAGGTAACTTGATTTTGAATTTGGTGCAGTCCAACCGTAAGCAAACAATGCTTTAGAATTGTTCAACTGTACTTGTGTGACTATTTGAGCTTGTAAGTGTTGATCAACAGGTATTCAGTTTTAACTAGATGATACACAAATTAGGTCTGGCAATCGAACTAGTTTAACAGCTGTGTAGAATTTAAATTCAGTGAGTGACATTACTTTGCTACATTCTGTTCAAAATTTATCAGCTCTTATTTTCACAAAACATGCCTTTTCAGCCCCAAGGTTTTTGTAAGAGGTAAAGATTGATGTGAATCTTTATATTATGAATGACTCTTGCATATTGAGCTCATTTTGCAGTGTGCAAATCATGGACACAATCTATAAGTGACGATTCGTTAGTTGTCCTTTTCTTTCTTGGCCACAAACAACATTGACATTGATATAGTGATAATCAATGATAGTCAAACTTGTCTTTCAAAATACCCCTGTTTTCCACTTTCTTTTCCTGGGCAGGTTGAGGACAAGAGACAGGCTTTGGAGAAGAAATTGATCGGCCTCCAACTCCATCACGATGCCACCAAAAAACAGCTCCACCTCAAGAAGCAACAAGTCCATGAACTCAAGGTAGGTCTGCTCTTATCAGGTCTGAGGCTAATCTTGGGTGTCAACCTGTGGTTTCACATGTTGAAAAGTTTTGGGAAAATGTCGCAAGAGCTCTTCAGTGTGTGTGCCCTTGTATAGCGTGATATGGGTGAGTGAACAGCAGCCACTCAATAACTATCTGTGGAAGAGGGCATGACAACGTGACCTAAAATCATATAATTCACCCATTTTTGTAAATGTCTTTGGGATTTGTGCTGAAAAGAAGAAAAGAAGTGATCCCTGAATTTTTTTACCAATCAGAATATATCAACTGGTAGGGAACAGTGGCACAAGTAAGGCTTGAGCAGATAAAAGATCAAAGGGGCAAGCCATTGAAACCCACAATGGCTTGCCCCTCCAATCTTTTGTCTGTTCATACCTTTCAAGCACTACTGGTAGGGAATTTATCAAACTTTTAAAATTCGTTTTGCCCGTGAGTTATTACTACTGGTAGGGAATTTATCAAACTTTTAAAATCCGTTTTGCCCCGGAGTTATTGCTACTGGTAGGGAATTTATCAAACTTTTAAAATCTGTTTTGCCGCTGAGTTATTGCTTTTCATACGGAAATTATCAAACTTTTAAAATCCGTTTTGCCCGTGAGTTATTACTACTGGTAGGGAATTTATCAAACTTTTAAAATCCGTTTTGCCCCGGAGTTATTGCTACTGGTTGGGAATTTATCAAACTTTTAAAATCCGTTTGCCCGTGAGTTATTGCTTTTCGTACGGAAATTATCAAACTTTTAACATCCATTTTGCCCCTGAGTTCAAGGACTAGTGTCATATCACAAGGAAAGTACAGAGGCTGTGAGATCAGCAAAACTGTGTTTGTTTTTCGATGGTTCCCCTGTAAACAAAGTTGCTACATGCATCTTTAAAGAAACAAGCAATCCCTTGATTTTTAAGTAGACATGAGAAACTTTGTGTAATTTCAAAGGTAAGGAAATAACGTTTCAGAAACTACTTGTCCTAAAGTACAGCATTCCTGAATTAAAAGCTGCGAGTAATTTTGTAAAAAAATTATTCACGTTCCTTGTCTTGTTCCTTGTAGCATTTGTAGAAACTTCATGCAGCAAATGAAGCAAAGTGTTCATTGGGGAATTGTTGTCTCTCAGACCTTTTAGCTGATTAGCGGTAAAGCAACAGATATATGTCTAGGACATGGGCATTTGGTTCACAAATTTTCACGTAAGTGGGTTGAAACCACAATATCAGCACTCATTTATTTCATTTTAATCTACATTGTTATGCTTCTGCACGTAAGCCGTCTTTTCCAGATACAATCTATGTCAGCCAAAAGTTCGCATGATGAGCAAAATCGTTGTGCTCTCTCTGCCAAAATAATCATATGTAAAAAAAAATACTAGTGTAGTTAGACGTTTTTTTCACATAATCAAAACAAAGTAAACATGGAAATGACCATAAAATATATTTCTTACTAACATACATTTGTAAATATAATTCTTGCGATGTAATAGATTTTTCATTTGTCTCTCTCTGTATTTAAATCGCAACTGCTGATCTATGATTTTAACAAACATGTCAGAAAAAAAGAACCAGGTTTCGAACCCGTGTCTACAGCTATCCGGGCTGCGACAATACCACCAGGCCATCACTGGTTGCCGGCGTTGACACGACGACCAAGGAACAAATACTAAAGCTCACAATTCTGACATTGTTATGTTAAATAGTCCAAGGCGGACATTTTTATTAGTATTATTAAATGAAAGGGATTATTCCGAGAGGTGAAAATGCGATGTAATAGAGTTTTCATTTGTCTCTCTCTGTATTTTAGATCGCAACTGCTGATCTATGATTTTAACAAACATGTCAGAAAAAATGAACCAGGTTTCGAACCCGCGTCTACAGCTATCCGGGCTGCGACAATACCACCAGGCCATCATTCTTGTTTTAAAGAATACCATTTTTGTACAAAGCTCACAGATGTTTATCCCACTAACCAAATGATTGACATTAACTGAAGTTTTTCATTGCTCCTTGCTCCTTCAACGCAAGTTGTTGACCATTATCAGGTCGTAGGAGTGAAATCTTCATTCATTACTGTGATGTCTCACGAAGGGAACTACAGATTTTCATGAAGCATAGCTCAAGTAAAATAATATACTCATTAGCAGATATATTGATTAAATTTGGAGTCAAAGAGTCACAGGTCAGACGTCATAGGTCACTAAAATGCACTTATGCAGCATATTAGAAAATGACAGCTTTTTCACAAATTGCTTAGGTGTCACCATAGGCAGACAAACAGATTAGATTTTGAGGTTAAACGGATAGTAGATGGATCTCAATTTACTTATTTTGGCAACATCTAGAGGAGGAAATGACTGATTAAGTGCACTTTGTAGATTTGGTAAATGGTGAAAAATGAATTTTCCTCATATTGTAATTTTTAAGTAATGTACACATAGCAATATACAGCCGTATGCTCACTGATCATTTAAAAGTCACACTATGTCATCCTAAACAGTTTTTGGTACTTGTGATATTGCTTCCAGATGTCTGGCATGACAACACCATCTCCTTTGAAAGATTGATAACAAAAAATTGTCACATCAACCAAAACAATTGTATGCTCTATATATTTCGCTTACATAAATTTTTACAATTTTGCTTCACGACAGAGAATTTGCAAGAATTCAGTTTTTGCCATTTTATTGTGTTTTCATTCATGTTGTACAGGTATATCAGGAAGTGAAAATATTTGTACTTGCTTATTTGTGAAATTTATGAAAACACTTTGAAATATTCTGTACATACAGTATACTCTGGCTTTAGACACTGATATACCAACGTCAGTAAGCCTACCTGTGAACTTCACCAACAAACTATTCTTCCTCACTGTATCTACAGTACAAGATCACAGGCCTATTACAGATGCGGGGCCGTGTCCTGCCTCTTAGATGGAGAGACTGGAATAACCGTTGGCTCAGAGCAGGAATGAGGTCCAGTCTCTGACAAACAAGCTACACAACAATATTTATGTATCAATAAATTGTTAGTAGTGTTTAGTGTTCATGGGTTAAGTACTTTGTTTTGGTTAGCCCACCTGTGAACTTTCACCAACAAACTGTTCTTCTCCCCTCTATCCCCAGTAACAGATTGTAGGCCTATTACCAATGGACCGGGGCCGTGTGGCTGCCTCTTAGGTGGAGAGACTGGAAGAGTTGTTGGCTCAGAGTAGGAACGAGGTTCAGACGCTGACAAACAAGCTACACAACAATATTTATGTGTCAATAAAATTTGTATTTCTGTTTAGTGTTTATGGGTAAAGTTACTTTGTTTTGGTTAGCCCACCTGTGAACTTTCACCAACAAATTCTTCTTCTTCATTCTATCTACAGTATCAGATTGCAGGCCTCTTACAGATGGACCGGGGCCGTGTGGCTGCCTCTCAGGTGGAGAGACTAGAACAGCTGTTGGCTCAGAGCAGGAACGAGGTTCAAACGCTGACAAACAAGCTACACAACTCCCAAAATCAACAGGTTAGGGGAGAGTAACAAGCTTTTCAAACATCTTTTCTAGATCAAGAAATAGTTTAGCCAAGTCACTTTGTGTGTAGATACCTATATATGTGATGAATAATTGTTTCCCATGACAATGTCCAGGGTGGCCCCGTTTGGCCCTGAAGGGGTGACAGTTTGAGGGGAGGACCCTATGAGGACAGTTCACATTTTCACCCTCCTTTCCAAAAGCATAATTGGATTTAGACTAAACTTGGCAGAAATGATCCTTTGGGGGATGGGATTTGATATTCCTTATATGGTACACCTGAACTGCCCCTCCCCCCCCCCCCCCACTCACTATAGGCTCCATTCAGAGGCTGTGTGACCTCTGGTGAGCACATCCCCTCCCCCTTTTCCCGGGCTCTTTTCTTGAATCAGCTCATTGTTTAAAACACTTTGATTGTCAATATTTAAAAACAAAACGAAGTAATTAAAAAATACAATCTTGATTTTTGTTCTTACGTTGTTTTTTTTTTAAATTTCATTTGTATGTTTTTTTGTACTCGCCTGGACGTGTTTCAGAAGAACTATGAAATCACTTTTTCTGTATGTAGTTATGTAGATGTGTGATGTCGCTCATTTTGGTTAAAGTTTCGTTAAATGACTGTCAATTGAAAGTGTTTTGCTTCATTCAAAATCAAACTTGGAACAACTGATCAGTGGGTGGGACTATAGGGTAATTGGGTCAAGGTCATGCAGGGGTCATCGGGTCATCCTAGAAGGTCAATTGTCATAAGAATGTACTAGTCTTAAAGTATTTGTTAAACTTTCGCTCATTTCTTTTTGTGCATCAATTGTTTGTTCAACTTGTATCGAAATGATCCTTGGGTAAGTACACATGTGGGTTGATGGGAGGTGAGTCAAAGTCATCTAGGGGTCAAAAGGTCAAGGTGATATGAGGCCATGCGTAACATGCTCTCATTCTTTATTCTGCATCACTTGTGTTTATATCTTGGTACAAATGAATCCTTGGTAATACCACAAATGTGTGTTGATGAGGATGATTGAGGTCAAAGGTCATCTACGGGTCAAATGTTCAAATGAATAATGAGAATTATATTTAACTTGCTCTCATTAATTTGTTGTGCATCAATATTCGGTGTTACATTGTACAAATGATCGCTTAGGTTATATACCCATCATGTGTGTGATGCAGGATGATGAGGTCAAAAGGTCGTCCTAGGGGTCAAAAGGTCAAATATATGAGGGCATGGCTCTCATTTCTTTATTTTACAGCAATCAATTGTATTCACATTAGTAACAAATGATCCTTGGTGATTACCGCATGTTGTTGATGAGAGATGATGAGGTCAAAGGTCATCTGGGGTCAACAGTTTGAAAATAATCTGTATTTTCTGCATCAATTTTGTTCAACTGGGATCAAACAATCAGTGGAAATAACGTCAATGTTCTGTTGATGAGGAAGGAGAGTCCAAAGGTCATCTAGGGGTCAAAAGGTCATATTGCATTGTTTAATTGGATCGCGAATTAGGCGTAGATCCGGTAGGTTGTGAACCGACGCGTTGTTTTTATTCCAATCAGTGATTTTCTGTTCCAGAATGACGATTTAAATCACAATTTCAATCATATTTTTAAAGTGGGGGAAATCTCTTTTCATGCCTGATAAAATTAACATTGTGTAAATACAATGGCATTTAAGAAGAAAATGCCAATCTGGGAACCCTTAGCAAAATATGGAGCTTAAAACTTAGTTTAGTGAATTATAAGTGACCGTTGACCCTGATTTGAATTTTTTCTCTGCGATGAAAAAAAATTCCCTACCATTGAACAGTACACTAAAGCGGCTTATTGTTTTTTCTTTTTGCATTTTTCAAATTCTAGGCAATTCACCTGACCCCCAGATTTCACAGAACCATGCCCTGCCCTAAGGGTATGGTTATCTTTTCCTGGTCTGTGGGATTATTTTGCAAATGAGATCCCACTTGCCTTTAAATTCACGTTGATTTTTTACACTCCTGCTAATGTTACAGAAGAGGAATAACATTTTTTTGGAGTCTGTAGAATTGAAATTTTAAATGATGCCAAATTCTGGTTTAAAGTGGTATCTTGATTGCACCACCAAAATCATCCAGCGAATAAGTTAGAACAAGTCAAAATGTGAAAAGTCACTTAATCCGCACATAAAAATCATTCACCGCTCACATAGCCCATTTTGATGGCAAAGTGGTTTGGTGAAAATTTTCTTGCTAGTTTAAATTCAATTTATACATCGCACAACATTAATTCGAATTTGAATTGTACTTGACTGTTACATTGATACTGACCTGCTAGAAATGTAATGTTAATTTTTTAACACAAATGGAATGCAATTTCTGTTGTTCTTTGAGTTGAAAAAGTTTGAGATTTATAGTTTTGAACAGAAAAAATTCTGGCTTCTAGCTTTGCGCAAGATTAAAGATTTTTTTTCTTGGAATGCTATAATTGAATATGAATGGTTTTAAGTCCCTTAGCGATGGTAGCAATAGTGCCTGGACAATCTAAAGGCTCTAGTATTGTTTTTGCAGAATATGGACCCAACGACCAGACCAACTAGATTCTGCAAGCTAGCCAATCTGGAGGTAGGCAGTTTGAAGCAGTTTGTACAAGAGCAAACTGGACCAGCAAAAGTAAAGTAGCAGTGTGTATAGTTGTCGTGTTGCATTTACCGTAAGCCTATGTATCAAAGAATACTAGTAAATAAATAGTTTAAGAAATGATAATGAGAACGGTGCAGAAGAGGAATTGCCACAATTCAAAGCATAACACACTAAAACACACGAAGTTAAAGGGAAACTTTGGCATGAATTGAAGCTTTGAAACAAAACTACATGCACCAGTTTGGAAATGAAAAAAAAAAAAAAAAACCCACACAAACTGTTAACACGTTGCCTTACCAAGATTCTGAAAATCACATGAGTTAACAGCAGACCAACATCCGTTCCAGTAACCAATGGGTTAAGGAGGTACTCCATAACCTTCATGTGATTGATTCTGCATTCAGAACAGGTCAGCACTAGTTCCGCTTTTTGTGTAGTCGTGTTCAAAGCTTCAATCATGTGCCGCAGCCCTTTGACAGTTAATAATTCATTTATGTACATCTTGTCTAAAAAGGATGGATCGATACTACAAACTTAAAAATATTGTTTATGGCCTTCCGCCGAAGTTGCACGGAGGCCATCAATGTTTTTCGGTTGTCCGTCCTCCGTCCGTCCGTTACGGTTCTCGTTAAACCCGATAACTAAGAACCGCTTGACTGATTGGATTTTGATGTAACTAGGACCAAGTATGTACTATGACGGCGAACGCATACTGATAGATTTTGGAAGTTGAAAGGTCAAAGGTCAAAGTCCACATGGCCCATAACAAATATGTCTGAATTGGGCACTTACCACGACAACTTGAAGAACAGCTGGTCAGATTTTCAATATAACTTGGTTTGAAGTATGTATTATGAGCACCAATGAACTGAATTAGATATTGGAGCTGAAAGGTCAAAGGTCACCCTGGCTAAAATATGTCTGATTTTGGGCTCGTTACTGTGATAACTTTAAGAAATGGCTTGGTTCAATTTGTTTGTTACTTGGTAAAGTAAATGTATTATAAAAGGCACAATGAACTGATCCAGAATTTCCAGGGTTAAATAGGTCAAAGGTCGAAGTCACAAGGCTCCATATTAGTGTCTTTTACCACGATAAACATGAGAAGGCTTATCGATATTGGTGTAATGGGTGAAGTAAGTTGTGATAAGGCACCCAATTGACTGATCAGATTGGGGGTTTGAAGGTCAAAGGTCACGAGGCCCATAACTTATGTCTTACGCACGATAATTTGGAGAACGGCTTATTTGTACTTGGATGAAGTAATGTATTATGGGGCATAGATGATGATTTTCAGAGTTGAAAACGGTCAAAAAGAGTCACGATGCCCTGTAAACATTTAAAGTTTGGAATTGACGGGGGTGCGGAGCAATACCCATCGGCTGCGCGCAGCCGAATTGCTCTAGTTATTATTTACATCAATTTACATCCTAGTTATGTTTTGTTATTACAGTGAAAATTGTTCAATTTCCGTTGCGTGACAAGTGGTTTAAGTGTACTCCCTCATCAATCGCCCAGAAATGTTCATCTTAAACCCGTTGGCTACGGTGAACCCGGATGTGCCTGTGTTTTAACTCTATGGGATTTTTCAGAATTTTCGGAGGCAACGGGTAAAATTCGATAAAGTTACTACAGATGCCACACCTCTCAACAGTATTTCAGTTTATTTATTCTATCACTTTCATAAAATAACAATACAAATAATGAGATATGTACAACACATAAAACAATAAAAACGATATAAAAACAGCGGAAAAGAGAACCATCAAAAGGAAATACAAATTAACGGATAAATTTTACGGAAATAATTAAAAGTGAAGGGGAACAACCAGAAATGCGGTAGCTTTTTTAAAGAAGAACCCCAGGAAATGTTGTTAGCAAAACATAGACTGTATCCTTAAACTTATTTAAATCAACTGATTTCTATGACAATAATCAAAAGGAAAGAGAAAGAGCAAAACAAGGTAATAGCCCCCAATAATGACCAACAATTAACCCGTTCCCACCCCCATCCCACCCCTATTCAACAACACAACATTCTTATTGAGCAAGAAACAATGTTCATTATTTGCCACTCCAATAGTTTGTCAAGTAAACAGTTGTTTTTTATATCTCCCGGCTTAAAAGGATCAAGGTAGGACTCTGCTTGATGATATCAGGTGTAACATTCCGAAACTTTTGGCCATGGTCAGCTTTGAAAATATTATAAGAATTGTGAAATACAAAGTTGTTCTGAATCTTGGTGAATAATGAAAAATTGAAGGCATTTTCGGGTTTGATAATTTGTGTACAGTTCCGATTTAAATTAAAAATATTTAGTAAAGGAACTAGGCAATAAACATTGGTAACAAAGATACATAAATAACAGCTACTGAAATTCAAATAAGTCATCAAATATTGAGAATTTTTTGAAGTGATAAAACACGAGTTGGAATGGTGCATTTATATTTGAATGCAAAAATAATCCTTATTGCTCTTTTTCGTAATTCGCAATAACCTTGAAACAGGTTTTGAATCACTTGTAAACTCGGCCCATGAGCTAATGATTACAATAATTCCAATATGAGGAGAAGATAAGTACTATTATACAACATTACCAATACAATTTTGGAAAGTGACTTGATTTTGTTTAAGACCAGCCAACATTTTTGGACAATTTAATTGCAGATGACACCAATGTGTTCATTCCAATTTTGTTTTAATTTTATCATCAATCAAAGAAGAACGCGCTAAAAATTTGACGTGTCCGTAACTTGCGTATATGGGAATATCATTGATTAACAGAACATCAATTATTATCAATAATTTATATTGAAATATCAATGTAGTGAGTTTTGTTCAGGATTCAAGAAACTAATTTTATTTAACATTAAGCCCAATTTACAATTTTTTGAAATTCCAGTGTTAAAGATTTCTGTTGCAACTGTTGAGACCTTTTTATGGGACATGAACACACCTGTGTCATCTGCAAATAAAATTAATTGAAGGGTGTCAGGAAACTATTACAGATGTCCAATTAACATTATGAAGAACAGTAGGGACCAAGAATAGTGCCCTGGGGCACTCCACATCTAACAGTCCATAAATTGAGAGTCAAGTAAATTTTTGAAACTTTACAAAATTGTTTTCTGTTACTAAGTAATACTGTTGAAACCATTGCCACAAGACACCCCGTATTCATATTAAATAAAGCTTTCTGTATAAATTGAGTGATCTAAAGAGTCAAAAGCCTTACTGAAGATCTGAGAAAAAGGCAATCATAGATTCCTTTAATGTTTCAATGCAGTAATGACTTTATGTCAAAGTTCAATTAAAGCAGTAGATGTGGAGTGCCCGCGACCTGAAATCCATACGACGTTATGAAGTATTGCATTTTTTAAAGAAAAGCTAATAAACGACTCTGTAATACACTTTTTCTAATTTTTAGTGAAGAATTAGGCAAAAACATATTGGGCGGTAATTTGACCAATTCTTCTTTGGAACCAACTCTTGAAAAATAGGGATTACTTTAGAAATCTTTTAGTTAATCGTACATACCATTCTTGGCAATGATAGATAAATAATTCAGCAATAATGGATGAGATATTGACGGTGAATTACTTTTTCTACAATTGTGTATATCAATGTCATCAGTAGCCAGCAACTCTTTGCCATTTTGCAAATTTGGTTGTTAAAATTCAGCAATTTCATTTTAGTAATAGGTTTAAAAAGCAAGTAACATGGATTTCTTTGAAGTTTTGTGTCAACAATTTTTTCTGTGAGCACTTGGGCAAAGTCTAAGGCAAGTTTAAGGGCCAACATTTAATAAAATAATCATTGAAGAGTCGCACTTAATGACATTTACATCCCTGTAACGTTGGTTATTACAGACAAAGTATTGGCAAAGACATTACATTTCCATGTATTTTACTAGAATT
>JZLH01S0600283.1:0-11199 GCA_001188425.1 Eucidaris tribuloides
GCTACATGAGCGAATTCTGACAGATAGATGGTAGTATACAGATAGATGGTAGTATACAGATAGCATAATTTCTCCAGCGAGAGCGCAGACCATAGAAGTTTGTGCTGTGAATTCTATTGGGCAGACGACTTTGTAATGCACTTTACTGTAATTGCCTTTATATGTCGCATAATATTTCCGGTCTTATTTTCGAAACTGTCCCTGTCGCTCTTTTCCCCCTTTCACTTACCACAAGAGTAAGACAAAACGAATGTTTGAGTCCAAACATATACCTCCATGGTCCAAAGAAGGACCATTCCTTGAAAAAATATTTAAATGTGTCGCTATGCTAAACAACAACATGCAAGAAAAAATAATATGACCCTTTCAATAGCAAGTATAACAACAACAACAATAACAATTCTGCGATAAATCGCTATAGGCATAGGTCGTCTAAAGCATGCATTCTTTGTGAAATATATTGAAATACCCTCCCTACTCAAAAGTATTGGCTTACAACATTATACTATAACAGTTTTGAGTTGAAGGGGTCTTTCTATAATGATAGCCTAATGAGGTTTATTATTGGAAAATAATAAATGATTTGAAAAGGAATCAATAATATTCTTTCTCCTTTCTTCTCCAAGGCGGAGAGATTATCAAATGCACGCGCATCCACGACAGAGGGATTGGAACATAAAATTTAACCCTTTTTTTTTTTTCGTCTCCCTATAGGGGTGGGGTGTTTATTCATATTAGCATAGTAAGTCGGTTTCATATTTCCCAGGAAACGGTTTTGGTGGTTTGGAAAGACTTCCAACTTAGACTTCCAACTTAACAAAAAATGGCAATACGTTACTCTTACGCGGTCTCAGAAAGAAGACCACATCCGGCAAAGAAGAAAGCGCTTCCCATCTTTTAGGTAAGGAGGATTATACGCCCCATATTTTAGGAAAGACCTCTTCAAATTATAATTTATTATTCTTTCTCAATTCTTAAGGCGGTTTACTATTGCAAACATCCTATGCGACTTTATGGTTCATTGGATGTAATGATGCGGAGAGAAGGCCATCATCTTTAATTATATATAGTAGCCTTATCTTCATTACCACTGTCTTATGAAGATAGGAGGCACGATCTTCTTTGCGGGGTGTGGTCCTCTTTCTGAGACCGCTTCAGATGAACATATAGGCATGTTTTGTTTGTTGGAAGTCTTTCCAAACCATTAAAACTGTTCCACAGGAAATATGAAACCGGATTACGATGCTAGAGTGAATTAACACCCCTCCCCTATCCTGCCTATCCCGAATAAATGTTAATTTTTTATGTTCCAGCCCCTCTGTCGTGGGTGCGCCTGCATTTGATAATCTCTCCGCCTTAGAGAAGAAAGGAGAAAGAATATTCAATTATTTTGTTTTCAAATAATTTATTTTCCAGTAATAAACTTCATTAGGACACCATTATAGAAAGACCCCTTCAACCCCAAATGCCTGTATATTGCAATACTTTTTAGTAGGTTATAGAGCAAATCGACTGCGCACAGTGACTGTCAATGGATATGCCTCCGCACGCCCCCCCCCCCGTGCATACACCCATGGCCATGACTAGACCTATAGACCAAATCAGACAGGTAGAAGGCTTTGTGGTGACCTCGCACTCAACACTCGAATCGCTTGATCCAAGTTATTAAAAACCTTTTAACCGCTCGTATTATGTTATCGCGGATAAATCAGACATGGCCTCCCAATCTTTGACTATTCTATTCCTCTAATCTGTTCATAAGTCCCCATACAAGAACAAGTTACACTGAAATCCGATGATGATGTTCTTGAGTTATCGTGTGGCGACCCCGGGGGGGGGGGGCACTTAGTATAATTGTGTGATAACGTATGTGCCGCGGTAGAGAGACCCCCATTTTAGCCCAAATTCCGCTTCCAGAGATCTAATTTCAGAAAATCACCAGAAAATTTTGATATTTTCCAGTTCCAGAGACCCCCTGTTGCGGCACAAATTGTCGCCGCGTCACAAATTGTCGCCGGCGACAATCTGTGACGCGACGACAATTTGTGCCGTCAGGTTTTGAACAAATCGGCACAGATTGTCGCCGGCGACAATTTGTGACGCTCTTCCTGATCCTAATTTTTTGCCTCACTGACGACAATTTGTGCCGTGAAAAAAAAACCTAGCGGTACAGATTGTCGCCACCGTCACAAATTGTCGCCACCCACTAAATATGTGTGTGTGTGTTTGTATGTCTGTTCGTGTCTGTATGTCTGTCTGTATGTGTCTGTGTGTTTGTCTTTGCATGAGTCTGTGAGTCTGTCTGTTTGTACGTCTGTCTGTGTGTTTGTGTGTTTGTCTGTGTGTTCGTCTATGTGTCTGTTTGTGTCCAGTCTGTATGTGTCTGTTGTCTGTGTGTCTATGTGTTGTGTGTTTGTCTGTGTGTCTGTATGTCTTGTTTGTCTGTAAGTGTCTGTGTCTGTTTGTGTGTCTGTATATGTCTGTGTGTATGTGTGTATTTGTCTTTGTGTGAGTCTGTGTGTATGTTTGTCTGTTTATATGTCTCTCTGAGTGTTTGTGTATGTGTCTGTGTGTTTGTCTGTGTTTGTTCGTGTGTTCGTAAGTGTCTTTGCATTTGTATGTCTTTTTGTGTGTATGTGTCTGTATGTATCTACTCTGTATCTGTCTGTTGTGTGTTTGTATGTATGTGTCTGTGTTTCTGTATGTATGTCTGTGTGTTTTTGTGGGTCTGAATGTGTCCGTGTCTCTGTATGTGTCTGTGTGTGTCTATGTGTCTGTATGTGGCTGGTCTGTATGTGGCTGGTCTGTATGTGTCTGGTCTGTATGTGTCTGTTGTCTGTTTGTGTGTCTGTGTGTTGTGTGTTTTTCTGTATGTGTCTGTATGTCTCTTGTATGTCTTTGTGTTTGTGTGTGTCTGTGTGTTTGTCCATGTGTTTTCATGTCTGTATGTTTTTGTTTGTTTGTAAGTGTCTGTTTGTGTACCTGTATGTATCTGTTGTTTGTGTGTGAGTCTGTGCATCTGTTTATCTGTGTGTCCGTGGGTCTGCGTGTTTGTCTGTGTGTCTAATTGTGTGTCTGTTCGTGTTTGTATGTCTGTGTGGGTATGTGTCCGTGTGTGTTTATGTATGTATCTATGCATGCCTGTGTGTTCGTGTGTGTTTGTTTTTATGTATGTGTGTTTGTCTGTTTGTCTGTGTGTATGAATATGTCTATCTGTGTGTCTGTATGTGTCTAGTCTGTATCTGTCTTCTGTCTGTTTATGTGACTGTGTGTTGTGTGTTTGTATGTGTCTGTGTGTCTATTTGTATGTCTGTGTGTTAGTGTGTGTCTAAATGTGTCTGTTCGTGTGTCTCTCTGTATGTGTCTGTGTGTCTATTTGTATGTCTGTGTGTGTCTGAATATGTCTGTTCGTGTGTCTGTCTGTATTTGTCTGCGTCTGTATGTGTCTGTGTGTCTATGTGTCTGTATGCGTCTATTATTTGTTTGTGTGTATGTGTGTTGTATGTTTGTGTGTGTCTGTGTGTCTGTTTGTATGTCTTTGTGTATGTCTGAGTGTTTGCCTATGCGTTTGTACGTCTGTATGTTTCTCTTTGTCTGTAAGTGTCTGTGTGTTTGTCTGTGTGTGAGTCTGTGTGTCTGTGTGTATCTCTATGTGTCTGTGCATTTGTCTGTGTGTGAGTGTGTGTGTGTCTGCTTGTGTCTGTGTCGGTGTGTTTGTCTGTGTGTGAATCTGTGTGTCTGTGTGTATCTACATGTTTCTGTGCGTTTGTCTGTGTGTGAGTGTGTGTGTGTCTGTGTGTGTGTGTGTGTCTGTGTGTTTGTCTGTGTGTGAGTCTGTATGTCTGTGTGTATCTGTATGTGTCTGTGTCTGTGTTTTTGTCTGTGTGTGAGTCTGTGTGTATCTGTATGTGTCTGTATGTCCGTGTGTGTCTGTCTGTCTGTCTGTATGTATACGTCTGTGGGTCTGCGTGTTTGTGTGTCTAATTATGTGTCTGTGTCTGTGTGTCTGTGGGTATGTCTCTCTTTGTGTGTATGTGTGCATCTATGCATACTGTGTGTTCGTGTGTGTATGTTTTATGTCTGTGTGTTTGTCTGTGTGTATGAATGACACAGACATACACAAATACACAGAAACTTGAAGCCACACAAATAGACACACACACAGACCCACAGACTCACACACAGACAAACACACAGACAAACACACAGACACATGCACACATACAGACACACAGAGACACAAAGAGATACAAACACAGACACATACAGACACAAAGACAAAATAGACACATACAAAAAGAATGGATACATACAGACACACAAACAGACACATACAGATACACGAACTGACACATACAGACACTTACAAGCACACAAACACACAGACACACACAAACGAACACACATTCATACAAACAGACACAGAGACTCACACACAAATACAGACATATATTGATACGCATGTAGACACACACGGACACACAGACACATACCGTAAACACACAAACACATGCAGACACACAGATACATACACAGACACACAATCACAAACAGACACACAAGACATACAATCACACAGACACACAAACATACACATACAGACAGAAACACACAAATAAACAGACACAGAGACACATGCATGCACACAAACAGACAAACAGACACACAGACAGTTACAAACAAACACGCAACACACCGACATACAAACAAACAACAGACACATACAGACTAGATACATCCAGACACATTTACACAAAAATGCACAAACAGAACAGACACATGCAGACACACAAACACACATACACATACAGACACACAAACAGAAACATACAAACACACAGACAGACACACATAGACAAACACGCATACACACAAACAGACACATACTGAAATACACCAAAACGGACACATACAGACAGACAGACACAGACAGACAAAAACACAGACACATATAGACACATAAACACATACAGGCAGACACACATACACAACAGACACACAAACAGACACATACAGACACACAGACACACATAGACAGACACAGAGACACATACAGATGCATAGACACACATACACATACATACACACAGACACACAGACACACACAAATACACAGACACACACAGACAAACTTACAGACTTACACACAGACACACAGACACAAATAGACACACAAACAGACACATACAGACACACAGATACACACACAGACACACACTGACAAACATGCAGACACATATAGACACACAAACAGACACATAGACAGATACACAGACACATACGGACACACAAACAGACACATACAGACATACACATGCACACACAGACAAACATACATACACATATAGACACAGAAACACACACATACACCTACAAACACACGAACACATACTGACATACACCCACATACTCACAAACAATTAAATGTGATTTGATCATGGCTGGCGACAATCTGTGCCGTCAACTCCGGGCACAAATTGTCGCCGGCGACGATTTGTGCCGTCAGGTTTTTCACGAATCGTCACAAATTGTCGCCGGCGACAATTTGTGACGCGGCGACAATTTGTGCCGCAACACCCCCAAATTTGCCGTTCCGCTTCTGAGCATTGCCATTTCAGCACGGCGCGCCACTTCGTCGCGGTGCAGTTCCAGAGCATACCATTTTGAGGTTTTCTGAAGCCTTAGCTCCAGTTCCAGAGACCCCCATTTTTCGCTCAAGCCCGTTCCAGAGCCCCCGATTTTCGACTTCGGTGCGGCACATGGGTATCACTTTGTAAGTCGAGTGCCCCCCCCCCCCGGGGTGGCGACCCCAAATCAGACACGGGAATGAGTAAAGGTAAATGACATGATTGGGGGTAGTCCTCAACTTGAGGTATATTCTAGAATCAAGTAAAATATGCAGGGATTCTACAGTCAAAATTTTGTAGTTAAAAGTTGACTCATTTTAAAATAATGTCCATCCGTATGCCTTGTAACAGACAAATTTGTAGTGTAGCCTTCTATGAGGATTAAATCTATCGTGCCCCGATAAAATTAAACTGCTGGCCTGTTCATGCTTGATTCTCCTACAAATTCAAAACAAATCCTTCCAGCCAGGTGATCCACTCCAGATGGTGTACATTTGATTTATCTTTAAACCAGTTTGGTTCTAAATGCATTTTTGTTTAAATTTCTCCCAATCATGTCACTGAGCATTGTCATCCCCCACTCGGAATCAGTTCATCGATGCCAGCCAAAGGGTTAAAGGTTAATGACATGATTGGAAACACTTGAAACTGCCTCAAGAACCAAATGAGTTGAAATATGTACCAACTATGCACTAGCAGGAGTGGATCTCCCACCTGGGAGGATTTGTCTGTAATTTGTTTACTTAAGGAGAATCAAGCATAAACATAGGAGTATCTTAAATTTTATCCGGGGACGATAAAAATAAGCCCCATAGAGAGCCACACAGCAGGTTTGCCTGCTACGAGTGATATTGACATTGTTTATTTTAGAATGAGTCAACGTTTGACTACAAGATTTTCACAGGAGAATCCTTGCATAGTTTACTTGATTCTAGAGTAGTTTCAGCCCAAGTTGAGGACTACCCCCAATCATGTAGGCAAGGTGTACCCTGACGTCAAGTTGGTTTTAATTGATGCAGAACAATGAGAGAAAATACTAATGAAGGTTTGGCGAAAATTCATCTAAGAATAAGAGAGTTATGTACTGTTATAGTTTTAAATTTGTGACGTCACATGCGATAAAATCTGATAATTGGTTCTTGGGTTATATGGCGGTGCAAGAACGGTAACGGACGGACGGACAAACCGAAAACATGAAGCCTCGGGCCAGGGGCGTTGATCAGGAACGCGATGCGTCGGGCCAGAGGCGTTGATGGGTGGGTCATGGGGCAGTCACCCCCCCCAAAAAAAAAAATGGGGAGGGGGCAAACGTGTCGTCTGTTTTTCAGAGAAAAATTATATGCGTCGGAATTTGGACGCATGATCTTACATAAGAAGAAGAAAGGGAAATTTTCTAACAAATTGACCCTTAGGAATGTTGAGCACGGGGCTGCACCCTGCCCGGGAGGGGGGGGGGGGGGGTACGTCACGTTATAATGGGATATATCGCTTAAAGGCAAGGTCCACCCTGACGACAACTTGCAGAACAATCAGAGAAACATAATAGGCCCTAATGAAAGTTTGGCGAAAATCCAAGAATAGCGGAGTTATGAATTTTCAAAGTTTTACATCTGTGACGTCACATGCGAGCAGCTCCCCATTGTCATGTAATCTAAATTCCATAAAGTGCCATTTTCCTCAGAAAATTACAAATGATTTTGTGCATTCATTGTATAATTAGAAACATGTCATACATGCTTCTATGAAAACAAAACAGATTATCATGAGCCAATAAAAAGTGGCAATAGGGCCTTTAGGCCTATATGGCAAGCTGCTCTTACATGTGACGTCACAAATTTAAAACTTTGAATTTCATAACTCTGCTATTATTTGGTGGATTTTCGGCTTTTTCGCCAAACTGTTATTAATATGTTTTTCTAATTGCTCTAATTTTATTAAAACCAAGTTGTCGTCAGGGTGAACCTTGCCATCATTTTCACGAGAAATCCATTGACATGGGTGTGCTTTTCAGAGAAAAAAAAAATCGTTAAGTGGGTCCGAATTTGATTGCAAGCCCTAGTTTATTAATTGTAAATTTACCATATCCTGGTTCAAAACCTTTATCTCGGTATTATAAGAAAAACGGGTATACCTTTACCAGTGTTGAAGTCAAGACCAGGTCATCCGAGACCAAGACCAAGACCAGACACCCCGAGACCAAGATCAAAACTTCAGACAGTTATGCTGTCAAAAACAAAATAATAGATAAAATCGGTATGGCATGAATTTTTGTCAGCTAACGAAAATTCTGCAACATATAGCAGTCTACCGGGGAAAAACTGGAATGGTCGCTCGATGATTTTCACTTTTTAAAAATCATTATAACAGACTGATTGCAATTTTAGAAGCAGTAGGCAGTTCATACTGAATAGGCCCCTATCAAAGTTGCGTTATGCTTAAAACATGCATAAGTGTCAATTAAAGGCACTGTATAACGACGTTTCCACTTTAAAAGATCTGAACTACAAAATTCTCTATGCTTCTTCCTTTTCATCTTCTTTTCATGTTTTTCTTTAGTGTTCAGTCTTCTTTCTTGTATTTGTTCTCCTATTCTGTTGCTTACTTTCTTTTGTGTTTCCATTCTTCAAATCTCTCTATTCAGTTTCTTTTTCTTTTTTGTTACATTTTCTTCCCTTGCTTTTTCTTTGCATCTATATTCCTTGCTTCATTTCTTTCTTTTGTTTTCTGCCTCCATGTTCAATTTTTAGAGGAACAACCAGAAGTTATTGCGTCTAAAACCATACGTATATCTGTGCTGAAACTATATATACGAGTGAACGCTCTCTGAACCCCCTACATGCCGCAAAATTGCAGTTTGGTATGTACAACAATAACGATTTTATGCAGAATTATTATTTAGTTGCTGGTCTCGAACTGGTCTCGGCTGAAAAATCTGAGACCAGAAGGTTCGAGACCAAGACCAAGACCAAGACCGGAGGGTTCGAGACCGAGACCGAGACCAAGATCAAGCAAACTGGTCTTTAGACTGGTCTCGAGACACTAGACCAGTCTTGAGACCTGCAACACTGGCCTTTACTTACAAATTGAACCTTAGGCATGCATGCGGGTGCGAGTGTTGAACTTGAGCCTGGAGCTGCACACCCCGTCCAAACCAAATCCAGGTACTAGTACCAGGAATAGTACCCAAGGCGAAAAAAACCCTTACCCATTTCTAAGGGTCAATTTTCAATAAACATAGGTGCCTAAGGATGTTTAGGCCTACCCTCCCTACTCAAAAGTATTGCAACATACACTATAAAGCATACATTTTACGTTGGAGGGGTCTTTCTAAAATGATGTCCTAACTCCGTTTATGATTGGAAAATAACAAATTATTTGAAAAGACATCAATGAATATTCTTTCTCGTTTCTTCTCCAAGGCGGGGAGATTATCAAATGCAGGCGCGCCCACGACAGAGGGGCTGGAACATAAAATTTTGCATTTTTTTCGCCTCCCTATAGGGGTGGGGTGTTAATTCACACTAGCATACTAATTTGGTTTCATATTACCAATGAAACGGTTTTCATGGTTTGGAAAGACTACCAGCAAACAAAAAATATCAATATGTTCCTCTAGAGAAGTCTCAGAAAGAAGGCCACATCCCTCGAAGACGAAAGTGACCTCCTATCTTCATAAGGCAGTGACAAGGAGGATAACGCTACTAATTAAAGATTATGGCGTTCTCTTCGCATCATTATATCCAATGTACTAAGAAGTTTAATGACAGTAAATTTTAAGATGTTTACAATAATAAACTGCCATTAGAATTCAGAAAGATTAAGAAATTATAATCTGAAAAGGTCTTGTTTAAAATATGGGGCGTTTGCTCCTTGCCACTGTCTTATGAAGAAAGGAAGTCACTATCGTCTTCGAGGGGTGTGGCCTTCTTTCTGAGACCCCTTTAGAGGAACATATTCACATTTTTTGTTAGCTGGAAGTCTTTCCAAACTATTAAAACCGTTTTATGGGTAATATGAAACCGAATACTATGCTAGTGTAAATTAACACCCCACCCCTATAGGGAGGCGAAAAAAAAATGCGAAATTTTATGTTCCATGCAGCCCCTCTCTCGTGGGCGCGCCTGCATTTTATAATCTCTCCGTCTTGGAGAAGAAACAAGAAAAAATATTCGTTGATGTCTTTTCAAATAATTCGTTATTTTCCAATCATAAACGTAGTTAGGACATCATTTTAGAAAGACCCCTCCAACGTAAAATGTATGCGTTATTGTGTATGTTGCAATACTTTTGAGTAGGGAGGGTATGTGACCAGTTATTTCCCTGATGATCTAAAAAAGGAACCCTTATCTATAAGAATTGTTTTATGATTTAAGGTCCATGTAAGAATTTTTTCTTGGAAGACCGACCCATATCTCAGCTCAGCCTCAGAACAGCACTCCGTCTGTTCGGAGCAGTTAAAAACAAAACAAACCAAAAAACATTTTCTGAGTTTTTTACGTATTGAAGGAGGTGTATACCGTGTAGCCATACGTAGTCTCAGTGTATCTCCGACTGAAATAGACCCCCCCCCGGCGGGGGGGGGGGGGGGTGGTCACTCACCATTTGGAGTGGTACACTCTTAACAAAACCTGGTCACCTGGACTAACAAAAAGCTAGTCCAGACGGTACCCATCTGGACTAGCATACGGGTTGGTCAGTCCTCCTGGACTAACGTGAAAGCTAGTCAGTCCTGCTGGACTAACCAGAGGGACTAGCTTAAATATTAGTCATTCATGCTGGACTAGCTTAAAAATATGGATGGACTAATTACAACTAGGACTGACTAACGGCAAGGACTAGCAAAATGCTAGTCCAAACGGTGCCTATTTGGACTAGCATTTGCTAGTCAAGCATGCTGGACTAACGTATAAACTAGTCCTGCAGGCTGGACTAGCTTGTTCTGAACTACGCTGGACTAAGGATGTCTGGACTAACGTAGGCTTGACTAGCGTGCATCCTCTGCTTTTGGTTGACAGTGTAAGAAACATTCCATGGAAATGAAAGGGAAATTGCAACAATCTGAAAGCACATTCTACCGTATACAGTAGCTACTTCTCCTAATTATGTACTAAATGTTTTCTATAAAATCCCCCAAATTAAATCAGAACAGAATCTAATTCAACTTGTTCAGAAAACAATACCATCTAAAATGAACATTTAGTGGTACTAACATTGTAATAGAACTGAAATATCAAATTCTACACATATCTTACACTGAATATTAGTTAAAAAGTAAATAGCTATGTGAACAGAAGTTACAAATGCAACTTGTTATTTTCATTTGCATATCCTCGATTAAAAAACAAGTTATATCATGCATAACTATTATTCGAACATATTTTTTTTGAAATTATGAAGTTTTCTCATTTCCATTGGTATCATTATGATTGAATTACAGATCTTTTTCAAACGCAAGTCTGGAGGGGTGCCAGTTCATCTCAGTACCTGTAAAACAATCTATCACATGTCAATATCATGCTTAAAAGTTTCTGAAGATCCGAATATACTACAAACATATAATTATACATGTATA
>JZLH01S0600292.1:0-12395 GCA_001188425.1 Eucidaris tribuloides
ACATAGGTAAGGGTGGTGTTAGTTCCGGCGTATACAACAATAGCGCTTTTAAACTTATTTCCACGTTTAGGTCACGACAGAATAGAGTACAATCTGAGAGAATAAAATATACTTGAATAATATAGCAGAATTCAGTTTAGTTTTTTTTCTGTATTCCAATATCAATGCAGCATAACAAAATTAAGGAAAGGATCTGCATAATTATATGCAAAATTATTATTCTTCAGCAATAATCTTAACAACATTTTAAACAATACTATTTCTAAACAAACTTACAAATTGTCTTTATATAATCATATTATGTGATTGGAGGAATGCTTGATTAAATTTTTAATACGTACTTATGTATTATAAACATTGTTGACTTATAAATGTACAGTCTCCTTATGATTATGAATAAAGCTACATGCTATTATATTTTAATTTGATAACCATGTTTCATTGTTTTGCAGGTTTATATGCAGGAGTAGGGGCAGCAGCAGGTGTTATAATAATTGTGATCATCATCGTCGCAATCGTCATTAAACTAAGGTAGGAAAACCACATTATTACAACACTCTTTCATCGTCAAGTATTTATTCTTGCTTTTGTGGATTTAACTTATTTTATGGGTAAATAGATTACGTTTTGGCGATTTTCATTCCCAGTCGTCAGTACTTTTCACGTTTTCAAACCTCAGTTACTGAAGAAATGATCGATATGAAGATAAACTAACAATGAATGTTATAAGTTACTCAAACTCTTTCCTCATAATAACAAACCCACATGTCATCTTACCCAGATAACACTAGTTTTTTTTTTTTTTTTTTTGGGGGGGGGGGGGTTAATTGTAAAATAATCGTCCTCATGGGGATAAGCGATGATCATTGCAGTCTCATGGTGTTTATGAATAATCAGTCCAAATGAATATTCAATATACTGTATATCTTCTGTAGTTTTTTATCCAACTATTTCTAATCCATTCTGATAAGTACTCTGTTTTTCTATGATACATGTTTGTGTTGACGAAGATCTATTCTTACTGTTTATAGATCCCGTCATTCACCAAAAGACGATGCGTTGTCTCGAGTCCTGCCTCCCATACAACCCGAGGCCACAGTCAGCAATGATTACGGTGGCTTATACGACGAAATCCTCAATGATGAAACAAGGATACAGGCTAGACCTGGAGACAACATAAATGGACGGAGTACACAGGCTACCAATAGCGATTATGGCGACATGTATTCGTCGATAGATTTGCCCGATAAAGACTCCAGTGA
This sequence comes from Eucidaris tribuloides, assembly GCA_001188425.1. Classification (NCBI taxonomy): domain Eukaryota; kingdom Metazoa; phylum Echinodermata; class Echinoidea; order Cidaroida; family Cidaridae; genus Eucidaris; species Eucidaris tribuloides. The sequence continues at coordinate 1,263 of JZLH01S0600292.1, forward strand.
CAATTTAAATGCAGGAATAGAATTGTCAGAGATGCAAAAGAAAACGGGAGAGGAGGTGATGAACGGTAACATAGATTTTGCAGGGATGTATGCTAAACCCAACAAGGGTAGTACCGACAAACTTCGCTATGATGAGTCTGGGTTGTACGCATTGCCCGAGATGCCGGGTGGCGAGGCACCAAATCTTGCCGGACAGTTCGACCATGGTGGAATGTACGCCATGCCCGACAAAAATCGTAGTACTAAACGAGGTTGCGACTCCGATGCAAGTGGGATGTATGCCACGCCTGATACGACCAGGCCCGAGCCAGAGGGATGTGATGCGGACGATAGTGATACTGTGCACATCACCCCGGCCGAACAGGGGGGTGATGAGGTGGAGGGTGGCCGAGACGTAGGCCCCTTGGTTGATGAACAACCGGTACCAAATGACGAGGAAGTTGATAACATGATTGACAATGAACTGTATCGTCTTTGAAGTCATTATTTAACAATGCTCCAGCTTATAAATCTGAGCCACGGTGGGGTCACTCCACACATGGCCTGCTACGCGTCCAGAAAAAGCGTCGAAACGGGGCCCTTTTCCAGCCCTCGGACATCGTCGACGTCTTTTGGAAAAGGGTTGCCTTTTCAGCACCATTCGTCGGCAATCGCTACTCAGGGTAGCCTTTTCTCCCGTGTCACGCAATTTAGGATTACTAGTTTCGTTATGTAGATTACACCATGTAGGGGTGCAAATTTGAGTAGATCTAATTATATCTCATGTGCAGTCAAAATACGAGTTTGGTAATTAGGAAAATTAAATTTAAATTATTGAGTGTTATACGTGAGCCTCTACTGGTTGTGTATTGTACAATTTCATGTTTTAGATGAGAATTGACACTTGAGAAGGGTATCAAATTAGTTGATTTTACTGTTTAAGCCACTTAGGGTATCAGAATTACTGGATTTCCCTGTTCACGCTACTTAGGGTATAGTTTTCTCATGTGTTACGCCATTTAGGGCTGCAAATTTGATTATGTAGGTTACGCAATTTACGGTGCATTTCTGAGGTTGCTAGACACCGGTGGTAGCAGACAGTGTGGATAGTGAGCTCCGGGATCTGAGCTATGTAATCCCAAATGTCTCTGATAAGGTCTAAATTTGGAGCCCTGCAAAATTGTACGTCAAAACGTGCATTTAGTGCTTTAAAAGAGTGAAAATCTATGAATACCCAGTTTTGCAATGTCCATTTTTCACCACAGACTGCTGTGTTATAATTGAGGGTTAGCCTGATGTACAATTTACGTGTGGTGTTTCTTTATACATATCTAGCCAGGGGTAACATAACTCTCTAAAGTTTTGTATTCTATGGTTTCTATTTGTCCGTTTAAATGTATCTCGGACATCACAGTATAACTTTTCTTCCCGAACCTGTACAATGTTAAATAGTGTATTTAAGCTCAAACAGCTCATTAGAACCACTGTTACATTGCTGGAGCTGAATGTTTGATTATTGGAAAATGTCTCGGAAATCGATTACAATATGAATACCCTCTTATCTATACCCACTCCCTAAAAAATCAAACATTGCAAATCATGACTTGGTGATGTTGATATTTTCTTCGATATTCGAAACATTTATTTATTTTAGACTATTATCCAATTTGTGGTCATTTTCTGGATTTGACATTTATTAGTGGACTTTAAAATTGATTTTCGAGATTGATTGGTCACTTTAATTAACTCTTTGTTCATTTTCATTGTATATGTAATGCAATGTGTACGAGGTTGAAACAAAAGAAGGATGCATGATCAAACGAAAGCGAGAAAAATTGAACTGGAATAAACACGAGCTGCAGTTATCTTTTAATGATATTTCAAACCACGAAAATTTTTACAAAGTGCATGAAACTTCTCGTTGATATCTCATTCAATTTGCATTTCAACAAAAACAAAACAAACAAATAATTAATCTGATTACAAGTATGTGCTGTAACAAAATACCGTATTTTTTATGGGGATACCGCAAACATAATTACGGTTGTTCCAATGCAATTTTTACAGTAGACCAAATTTTACGGTGAAAAATAAAAATAACCATTTTAGGGCAAAAAACGGTAATATTACAATAAACCGTAATAATTACGTTGAAATTCCTGTCAGGAAGTTGCCAGAAATTTACCGTAAATGTGAAATACGGTATTTCTTTTTACACTGTGGGCAGATCTTATACATGCTATTTGATTGATTAAATTTTGATTAAATGCATTTTACTCAGACAATTACATAGTCATGTATGTCGCATTGCCAGGTGTATATGATAAACTCGGGTTATGCGGCCATATTACATGCAGAAATCTGTGTTCACAATCAAATGTGTATGTAAACGAATGTATATCTAATTTGTCTATATTAAAGAGAAAACACAGTGTTGAATTATTATGTTTTGTGAATTTGACACCGAATTGAAGACGAGCTTGCTTTCATATTGTATATTTGTTATTGTATGTATTATTTTCATTCCATTCCATTTCATATTTTATGTATATATTGTGATATCAAATTTGTGTTGTTTTTTACTGTGTTGCAGGGCCCCTTTGTAAATCAGTTTGCTAACTGAAAGGGCTACCCTGCGGAAATAAAACGGAATAAATAAATAAATTAATGAATAAATAAATAAATAAATAAATAAATAAATAAATAAATAAATAAATAAAAGTGCTTATATTGTCTGATTGTTATACAAAAGTATTGCTTTAAAGCCAAGGTACAGTTTGGGTAAATGGTAACAATATTTTTTTAGATATTCCTAATGATCTAATGATGCCCTGAAAATTGCTCTCTCTGAAACCCTCCCACTTTTGAGATATGACTCGAATTATGTAATGTGCATACCTCTAGATGCTCTCCTTTAATTTAAACATCGTAAATTGTTTCTACACAATTTTCAGTGGGTTTGATGTTATTTTCTGATGACTGGAGTGAGAATACTTGGGGCCCTGTCACATATTAGCGTTTAAAGCCAACGTGTGCCTAACGTGTTTGAAAATTTCGCGTACGTTGTCACTCGTTAGTAATACGTTTGACATACGTTGCATTCGTCAGATGTGCGACCAAGGTTCGTCGGCCACCCTGGTGCCGATTTCTCATTTCGGACATGTTCAAAATTTTGAGCTTGCGGTAACGTGCTTACTAGTGCGCTATGTATTCGTTGAGTATTCGCTGTTTGAACATTCCACACGTAGGTTGTTTGTTTCTTAATCGTCCACCGTTCGTTCAAAACACGTCCACACCATCCGTTACCACAACGAATGCTCAACGCGCACATAGCGTCATAGGATAAAGGGACTGTCACACATCAGCGTGTAGAGTCAACGTGTGTCTAACGTGTTCGGAAATTTGGGTGCACGTTCGCGCACGTTATTAGTCGTTGGTAACACGTTAGACATACGTTGTATTAGTTAGCTGTTCGGCCAAAGGTCGCCGGGGGTCGCTGAAGAACACTACTGCCCGACGTTTGATTTTGGACGTGTTCAAAATTTTGGGCGTGCGACAACGTGGTGATCAAATTCCATGGACTTTCGCCAGGCGCCCGTCTGACGTTCTTGCCGCTAGTCTACCGTTAGAGTAACATTGTGCATAGAGCATAGCTAACGCACAGTGATAGTTTTTCTTTTTTGACGTCACAGCCTTCTAGAGTGGCTCCTTCATCATTTTACACTGTACACACGCTATCACTTGTAACTTGGGACGCTAGATATGCGATTGCCATTCGTTCCTCATTCGTTGGTCATTAGGTTTCACACCTTTTTGATCTGGAATTTGAGCGTGCTTGAGCGTGTTTGGACTTTGCCAAAATTTCGCGACGAAAAACATATACGCTGGGTACACGCTGACTCTAAACGCTAATATGTGACAGGGTCTTTAGAGAAAGATTAACAAAAATTCTGTCTGATCGACCAAAAACCATACTTGTGCTTTAACATACGTAAATTTTCGATGTTGTTACCAAACTTCTACTCAGAATTTATTCAAAATCACAAAAAATGATATTTTCTATTTGTGAGTGGATTTTAATTTTGTTTGTTTTTGTCCGATAGGGCTGGGTGAGGATTTCTATACTTCTACATACAATGCTAAAATTTGTTAATTATTCTCTAAAGTATGCACATTTTATTCAAAGTGAATGGGAAACACATGTAGTCAAAAATACAGCAGGTATTTCTCCTTTAATACTAGGCGGATAGTGATTTTGTTTCTTTTAATCTAAGCTGGAAACTGATTTGAAAACTTGAGAGGAACTTACCCGGGGGGGGGGTCGCTTCTCACACGCGGCCTGCTACGCACCGCGTCCAGAGAAAAGCGATCGGTAAAGTGTCCTTTTCCAGCCTTCGGACGTCGTCGAGTTCTTTGAAAAAGGGTAGCTTTTTTCAACTCAAATCCGCTAGCAGATCGCCGCTTAAGGGTAGCCTGTTTACTTCACATGTCTGCATTTTAGGGTTACTAATTTGGTGTGATTACGCCATTTAGGGGATGCAATTTGTAGTACCATCTATTACATCTCAAATGAACGTTTTTTTTTATAAGAAATTATAAATGAATTATTGATTGAATTTTCGGTTCTGGCAATTGTACCAAAATGTTTTTAATCGAGCGCAACAGTTGGTAGGGATATTAAAGTTAGTGATTTCACTGTTTACCCACTAGGGTGTTATATTTAGTGGATTTCTTATTCACGCCACTTAGGGTATCAGATATGAGTCGATTTCATGCGGAGTCACGCTCGTTTAGGGTAGCTTTTCTCATGCGTTACGCATTTAGGGTCACAAATTTGGTAATGTAGGTTACGCGTTTAGGTGCATTTTAGGTTGTTGGACACGGGTGGGATACAGGCCGTCTGAAGAGCGACCCCCCCGGGGAAACATTACGCTTTACAGTAGACCTTTCAGAAAATAGCCGCATCCCGGAAACGTACATCTGCGGTGACGACGCACACGCATTGCGTAATTTACTGATTCACTCGTCCTTGTTTAAAGTCTATGTAATCCAATAGGCGTGACCGCCATATATAAAATCGGTTTGCTATAATTTCAAAATATGTTCACAAGGCATACGTGATTACAGATTTCAATTTCAAAATGTGTTCAGAAGGCACACATGATTACAGATTTCAATCAAAACAAGAGTCCCAACTCCCTGTAGTGCTAACAAAATGGGATCCGTTATGAATAAATCTCAATTACATCTAATCCAATCACAAACTACTGCAAGCTCGAGGGTACAGTTCATTTTCACAACTAAATGTCAAACGAAGACTTAAGTCCACGAGGTGTGACAAAAAAGAAACGAGATTGCACATGCACAGTCTACGACGCAGTGTCAATCGACTTACCATCCATGTCACTGTGATGAGCAACATCTCAACATACTGTTATACATGTAATATCTCTCTCTCTGTGCCCCTTCCTCGTGCTGCTGTGTTGCATTTCCCTTCTACGCCCCGTCACAATTCTAATGGTGGCATAAACATGGTACTTGGAAGTTGGAATCAATCTGACGTTCCTGGTTCAGTTGGGCTGGGCCCAACCAAATGTTTAGAGCTTCTCCAGGAGGTTTATGGAGAAAATGTAAATTGGTTTTCACTCTGTAACTATAAGTCTGCTAGAGAAGCTCCAGATACCTTTTTGGACCCCTAAGCAAACTAGGAACTTTGAATTTCCCGCTCCATGTTTCCGCCACATCTAGTATCATGGCGGGGTGTAGCCGGGAGGTGCCTCACAATAGCTCTATGAAGGGGCACATAGTAGTGAGATAGGTGAACAATATTCCACCAGAATGTTGATGAATTGCTGTGCAACACTGTGGCATGGGCGGTCAGTCGATAAACATAACGTAATAAGTAATTTCTTTTTTATCGCACCTCGTATTTTCAGTATTAAAGGAAGAAGGAGCCAGCAACTAACAGGCATAAGTTAAGAAAAAAATGACATTGTCATATTGTGAGAATTATGGTACATGGTGATAAAGACAGCCTAAATAAGAGGTACTGTGCGATACTCACCCTCAGCAAGGCCATATAAATTAGTTAATTTGTGTTTATTTTACGTCTTTGCAAGTTTTATCCCGGGATAAAACTTACAGAAACAGCTATAGGGGAGGAGCTTATCGATTCAAACAGTGCATACATTACCATGTCGTGACTAACACACGTCGGGTGGCATGCATTGGTCATGCATGGTCAGCTCCAGACCAGTGCACGTGCGATCTGATTGGTTGGTAAGAAGTCACAATATCTATTAATCCTGCATGTCATGCCTTAAAAAAGACAGAGAGAAAGAGAGAGATATTGGTGATTTGCCTCATCCCCTGCATGCTCAGAGTAATAACTTATTTATACTGCACGTTCCTTTTGTAACTCTTAACGTGTCGCTAGCGCAATTTTGCACAACAAATGGTATCCTTCCAATAAGTGCTATAATAATGAAAAGCTGAAAAGTATGATAGTGATTGTAATTTGTTATTATACTTTTACTTGGTAGAGGAACGACCTTCACTAAATCGTTCATAAGCCACGTATGTTTACATTGGATGTTTTCCGACAAATTTCAAGATTTTGTTTTCACTGAATTTACTGTGAAATTGGAAAAAATGACATTTTCTATGCATTTGTAAATAGCTTTTGATTCCAAATATAACAAATCTCAAACTTTATTGTAACTTCAGAAATACAATACAATTGTAATGAAAATTTTTAGTAATAGAAAGGTTATATTTTGTATACATTCTTGTTGTGTGCATTAGTTTTCTACATTGTGGAAGTGTAAAAGATTATTGCTGTTTAAAATTGACACTAAATTCCAAAAGTGCCTAATGTGGCAATATTCAAACACATTAAGAGTTTAATTAGGTCAGTAATCAGATTTTCTATTTTAATCGATTACTTCCTTGACCGGCAAAAACCGAGAGGGGATAAGTGTACATAAAAGTGCATTATCATTTACCATTCTCAGAGGCGTCAATCCTGGGGGGGGGGAAGCAGGGGGAGCGATGACCCACCAATGAAAAATTGGGGGAGGGGGTGGCAAACATATCGATTCGCCCCCAATAATTATCGACAATTTGCCAATAAATTCATTAATAGTGCAATGCAAATATCATGTTTTAAAAAAGCATTGCATAGAAAACCACCATTAAACATACAAAATTGTCAATTTTTTCGCGCAAATTTGCTATTACAATTTCGGCGCGCGCAGAGCGCGCCGAAATTTTTGAAACATTTTTCACATTTGCCCCCCCCCATCCGAAACATGGATCGACACCCTTGACCATTATTCTCACATGGCATATAGAAATGAAATATTCAGACATATTTTTACAATACCACATTGCTTGTATTGCATTATCTCACATGACACTTGTTCGACAATAGGTATATCGCTGACTATTTTCTGCAGAATTCTGATCAAAACAACTTCTCGCACCAGTGCATATAACGTCACAACATTATTTTTAGTGCAAGACTTTGATGCATGGATGGGCTAAATTTAACAAATTATGAATGTGCATTGAACCGACTGAAAGGAATACGGTTTCGATTCCTGAAATGATATAGTCCACATAGTCATAACCTATTTATGCTTTTGTATTAATGTGGGCGAATCGGCTTGGTATACAACGTTGTGAGGTAGGTACATAGTGTATGTGTATTATGGTAATAAAACATAGCCTAATCATGTAAAATTCACTCTAAACAATATAAAGCAGCAAAGTGTTTACGCTACTGTCGCTACATACTAGTAGTTGATTTAGGTTTATGATATCATACCAGTGAACATGGGTGGATAATAAAACGCAAATAATTTCGAGAGGTACATGTATTATTTTGTCCGGCTCAACGCGGAAGTACATGTAATAACTGTCTGGATTAATTGGAATAACTATGTCGTGCATAGACATCCACAAAACCATTCGGATAAATTCCAAACGCTTTCCTGTATGGATCATAATCTCAACGAATCTTCCGTAGACCTCACTGTTAATGTTACAACTATTTTAGTTGTGACTGTATAGCAAACATGAAATGTGTTTTAATCAATCTGTGTAATCATCGTTTATACTCCAGTGATATAGTATTTTATAAAACACCTAACAGATGTTGGGCAACCGCTGTAACCAGAAACTAGTATCTACAAGCGAAAAATTTTCAGATAACTGGTATGACAAATCAATTTTTTTTATTTATTTATTTATATCTTTCATTTTGTGTATGCATTTTTTTTTTTTTTGGGGGGGGGGGGAGGGTTATTATTTCATGTATGCAATATGTGTATTTTGTAATTTTTATACTTGTATGTGTTCTTCATTCTATATATTGTATATTTTTATCTGTGAGGCCCCTTTGCAAATCAGTCTGTGTACTGAAAGGCCCAAAAATAAATAAATAAAATAACTGTACGGGCTATAATGTTCTTTGAATCTAGAAATATATTAGTGAATTAGTTTTATTGACATTACAAGTAACCATATAACTGAAAGGCATTGAGTTTACACAAAACAATATAAAGTAATGAATGAAATGTTTGCAGAGAAAATTTAGAGAGCAGAGCTAGCAAGTTTGCGGTTAATCTCTGTATTATCAAATCAATGATAAATATGATCAATTGCCTAATCTGTTAATTTTGTACCGACTAAGGTGGAAACAACAACAACAAAAAAAGGTTGTAGTGTGCCAATCAAGAACCAAAATGTTAATGGTAATTTTTGTAGGGGATTATGAGATCACTGATGTGAATTGCGTCATAAACTTTCACATACAGAAAAACCCAAATACTTGGAGCTGTAACAGACAATCTTAGTCCAGCAAATCTCGTGACCTGAGTTGGTGCATCAATTTACCTCACAGTGATCAAAATGAGGATTAGAAGCAACATATTTTCTCTTCTCGGGGCGGTGACTTTCTTCATGTTTCTGTTACACCGTTCCACACAGGGAGCTATTCTTGGTAAGTTAATTCTTGACGTAAATCAAAGTTACTGGAATACTCAAAAGAATTTTTCCACTCTCGTATTTCACAGACCTAAATTTGTAATTTTGGTCCCCCACACCATCTGACATTAAAATAAATGAAACAAAAAAAAAAATAAATGATGTTAAAGAAATGTAAGTAATAAAATGTAGGAAGCAACCACATACAAATCATTGCGTAATTCCATTACATTCAGATATTGCGATTCCTTTTCATTTTCGTTTATATAGCGTAGCAACTGTATGTTAGTTTCACAGCCCTATCTTCTTTACAACACGTCACTGGAGTAAAACACAACGTGTAAATCATTCGTAGAAAAGTGAAATTTAAAGCTTTCAAATGAGCGTCTAAGATAAAGAAATACTGAGGTCAGTTGTGGATTCGAATTAAATTTGACATAAATTAAGTCCCCGTCCCTCTCTAATGATTTTTTCAAGGGAACCACAAATAAATGATTATGTATATGGAAATGAAATGGGATCATTTGGCAAACTCGTTTAAAATCCATTCGTCATTAATTTTCCTACCTTTGAAAAACGCCTTAATATCTCATTCTTCACCCGTATCAGCTCTGATCTGACGAACTTTCACACCCAATTAATTCAACTGGAATAAATAACTGTGAAAAAAACATATTTATGATAGACTAAAATTTATAGCTAATTGAGGCAAGATGTGACACAGTTTGCTTCTGACACCACAATTTCTAGAAATTTGTTGAGATATATTAAAATGTTTAAATGTTTTATTTCACTTTAACTGTTCGTCAATTACTACAGCTAAAATGTAGTGCCGTCACTTATTTCAATTGAGTATCATTGAGATTGTTTTGGTAAATAAGTAGAGCATGAATACTTGTTTATCTTTACAAAATGTACATAGAACTTTATATTTCAAAATTAATATCTACAGTGTAATTTGTTTATATCTTTGATAATTCAGAGTAACCATGTTGAATGAAGTTGATAATTTAATAAAAGTATTATGAGTCGTTTTCAAATTTGGGGCACAAGCTAAAGAGGAAAAGGGGACATTTTAAGAACCAGTATTACTTAACAAAAGGCGGTAGTGGCAATTAAATTAGAACGGGTGCCTCTAAAAGGTGAAAAAAGACCATTGTCACATGTGAGGCTTATCAGAGGTGAAAAATTGATAATAATTGTTATCTGAAAAAAAAATCGATTGCGGAAATAAAAAGGGGCACTTATTTTAAAGGATCATTTTGATACTAATTATTCAAAAGCGCAATTGTCAAAAAGGGAAGATTGTATATAAAAAGAAAATATTTCCCGCGGTTTAATGAGAAATAAAAAGGGTAGTGGAAACCCAAATTCCTGGAATACTGGGAACACTATTCCCCCCAGAACATGATTTTGAATAATCCTAAACATTTCTTTAAAGAGTTTTTAAAATTCTGATCCAAAATATCATGGCCATTTTAAAAGATGTACCGCATTAGACTGTCATCCTCATAAATATCGTACAGTCTCGGGTGGGCTCCTTATGTCCCGACGTGAAAATATCTCAGTTTGTCTACATATTTTGCGTTCTCTGTGCACTAAATAGGGATACGGATATAATGCCCATTTGGACCGATGGAAAACATGTTAATAATGAAGATAAATGACAGATATATATACAGTCGGAAAAATCGGGATAATCAGGTAGTTTCTTTAGCATTTAAAATTTTATAAAATGTTATTAATAATTGAATAAACACAAAAATACTTTTCATTGAAAAATGGGGGGATATTTGTGCAAATCGTCCCCCTTCCAGATGAGTGGTGGGATAGATCCCCCAATTCCCCGAGCAGTTGAGATTGCTGGTCTCTGTCTACCAGCATAATACTACACTCTAAAACCAACGTTTTAAATATATACATTTTAAATGTCGGAGGAACTACACTTTTCCAAACTGATTGATTATAACTAAATTATACTATCATTTAGTGGAGACTACCTTTAAAACAACGCCATACGCAGGAATTTTCGGGGGCCGAAATGTTGAAATTATTGAAAGGAAAGTGCAAGCGAGGGAACGAAGCGACAGAGCGGGAGCTTTTGAGGTTTTTTAAAATTAAAATTGAACGATCTCAAGCATTTTGAAGGCATTTCAGAAGAAATTA
>JZLH01S0600292.1:22509-34093 GCA_001188425.1 Eucidaris tribuloides
TGTGTGTGTGTGTGTGTGTGTGTGTGTGTGTGTGTGTGTGTGTGTGTGTGTGTGTGTGTGTGTTGTGTGTGTGTGTGTGTGTATGTGATGGTGTGTATGTGTGTGTGTGTATGTGTGTGTATGTGTGTGTGTATGTGTGTGTGTGTGTGTGTGTATGCGTGTGTGTATGTGTGTGTGTGTGTGTGTACCTGCGTGTGTGTGTGCGTGTGTGCGTGTGCGCGCGCGTGTGTGTGTGCGTTCGGGGGGGGGGTAAATGAAGTCTACAATTCGTCTGGCCAGTCGTAATCATACTATTTGAAAAAAAAAACAATCTGATTAGATTTGTCTGACAAAAGAATATTTTAAGAGAGTTTTACTGTCTAAATTTTTCTTCAGACCACAAGTATTTTTTCACATTATTTTGGTGGATTAGGGTGGATGAACATGGATAACTGTCCATTGGTAGACTACATATCGTTCCTAGGGTGACAAAAACTTTTATGTTTATTTTTTAAATGAAAATGAGGTTAAACTTTTTGGGTAGCAAACTAGATTTTGTCCTGTCCAAAGCTCGTTATGTAAATTTTGAAATTAAAACAATTCTCACCGCTCCGGGTAGAAAAGACTGCTAGCTTGTTTTGATATAGTCTGGCTGCCAGACGTATTGAATGGACCAGTAAAATAAAATTTTTCTACTTCGCGGCCGGCCTCTGCTTCGAAGAGGCGGAGTCTGGAATTCAGACTAGTTTTGATACTGTGTCACCTCAATTTTTTGTAGATTTGCGAAGAGTTTTTGAAATTTATTCGATAGAAAAAGTAATAAAGAACTTTGTCATAATTATATACAACGAAATATCATAAACCGGCCATCAGACCACCTTTAACGGATATCTGTGTTCATTCTCATGGTTATGAAGCAACATTTAAATCACTATTTTAATTTCGCTATTACATTTCAATTTTCGCAGGTTTATATGCAGGAATAGGGGCAGCAGCAGGTTTTCTAATAATTCTGATCATCTTCGTCGTGCTTGTCATTAAGCTAAGGTAGGAAAGCCAAACATCACAACACTCTTTCATCGTCAAGTAATTCACTATTGCTTTTGTGGATTTAAGTTATTTTATGGGTAAATTAATACGTTTTGGCGCTTTTCATTCCCAGTCGTAAGTACTTTTTATGCTTTCTAACCTCAGTTATTTACAGCACTGGAGAAATGGTCGACATAAAGATAAACTAACAATGAAGATTATAATTTACTCAAACTCTTTCCTAATTATAACAAACCCACTTGTCATCTTACCCGAGAGTATCGACGGTATCGGGGGGGGGGGGGTGGGTAACTGTAATATAACCGTCCTCGTGCGGGTAAGTAATGATAAGTGCAGTCTCATGGTGTTTATGAAAAATCAGTCTAAATGGACATTTCATGTATTTTTTCTTTGGTTATGTAAAAGATTATTCATTTGTCTCTCTTTGTATTTGAGATCGCAACTGCTGATCTATATTTTTTTCTGACATGTTTGTTAAAATTATAGATCAGCAGTTGCCATCTTAAATACAAAGAGAGACAAATGAATAATCTATTACATCGCATTTCACCTCTCTGAATAATCCCTTTCATTTAAAAATAATAATAAAAATGTCCTCCTTGGACTATTTAATATAACATTGTCAGAATTGTAAGCCTTGGTATTTGTTACTTGTTCATCGTGCCAATGCCGGTAACCAGTTATAGCCTGGTGGTATTGTCGCAGCCCGGATAGCTGTAGATGGCGGGTTTGAAACCTGGTTCATTTTTTCTGACATGTTTGTTAAAATTATAGATCAGCAATTGCGATCTTAAATACAAAGAGAGACAAATGAATAATCTATTACATCGCATTTCACCTCTCTGAATAATCCCTTGCATTTAGAAATAAGTACTTAGTTTTTCTATCATACATGTATGTGGTAACGAAGATCTGTTCTTGTTTAAATGTGCTTACTCTTGTTAGATCCCGTCATTCACCAAAGGACGATGTCTTGTCTCGAGTTCTTCCTCCCATACAATCCGAGGCGACAGTCAGCAATGATTACGGTGGTTTATACGACGAAATCCTCAATGATGAAACAAGGTTACAGGCTAGACCTGGAAACAACATAAATGGACGGAGCACGCAGGCTACCAATAGCGATTATGGTGATATGTATTTATCGGTAGATCTACCCAATAAAGACTCTAGTGCCAGTATGAATGCAGGAATAGAATTATATGCGATGCCAGAGAAAACAGGAGAGGAGGTGGTGAGCAATGAAGTAGATTTTGCAGGGATGTATGCCAAACCCAACAAGGGTAGTACCAACAAACTTCGCTATGATGAGTCTGGGTTGTACGCCTTGCCCGAGATGCCGGGTGGCGAGGCACCCAATCTTACGGGACAGTTCGACCATGCTGGAATGTACGCCATGCCCGACAAAAATCGTAGTACGAAACGAGGTGGAGACTCCGAGGTAAGGGAGATGTATGCCACGCCTGATATAACCAGACCCGAGACAGAGGGATGTGATACGGACGATAGTGATACTGTGCACACCACCCCGGCCGAACAGGCAGGTGATGAGGTGGAGGGTGACCGAGACGTAGGCCCCTTGGCAGATGAACAACAGGGACCAAATGACGAAGAAGAAGATAACATGATTGACAATGAACTGTATCATCTTTGAAGGCATTATTTAATAATGCTCCAGCTTGAAAATCTGAGCGCCAGTGCGTTCACTCTCCACATTGCCTGCTCCAGAAAAAGCTTCGAAACGGGTCCCTTTTCCAGCCCTCAGGGGCCATCAACGTCTTTTGGGAAATGGGTTACCCATTCAGCACCATTCGCCAGCATTCGCTACTGAGACTAGCCTTTTCTTACATGTGACGCCATTTAGGGTTGCAAATTTGGTTATGTAGGTTACGCCATTTAGGGTGTATTTTTGAAGTTGTTGGTCACTGGAGAGTGCCCCCCCCCCCCGGGGGATCTCAGCTATGTAATCCCATATGCTATAAATGTCTCTGATAAGGTCTACAATTGGAGTCCTGCTAAATTGCTCTTCAAAACGTGCATTTAGTGCTTTAAAATAGTGAAATCTATCAGTACCCTGTTTTGCCATGTCCAGTTTCCTCCACAGACTGCTGTGTTACAATTAACAGTTGGCGTGATGCATAATTCACGTGTGATGTTTCTTTATACATTTCTAGCCTGTGATAACATAACTCTCTAAAGTTTTGTATTCTATGCTTTTTATTTCTCTGTTTAAATACTATTACGTAACTCGGATTAAGTTGTGTCTTTAAACGAGATTTCCATTTTAGAAACCTCTGTTAATCTGTAATGCTGGAGCTGAATGTTTGATTAGTGGAAAATCTCTTGGAAATCAGTTTCAATATGAATACCCTCTTTTGTATAAAGTATTATAATGTATTTTGCTCCGACCCAGCTGTGTTAATGATTGCGTGTCTCGCATGTTGTAATGAATTTCGTATATTATGTACTTTACTGTAGTGCTGAACAAACCGTTACTAGCTCCCCATCTTTTTCCGTCCCATCTCATATTTGAACCAAATGTATCATTTAACTCATAACCTTTGGGTTTTTTGTTTGTCTTTGCATAAATACAGTTTAAGCTCCTTTTGTCACTTTTAAATGCAAATTATGCAGTTTACATGCTGTAAATAACGGTTTGTTCAGCACCGTTTGCATTTTAATGAATAATTCGTTTACCTATTTGTTTTATGCATAATTTAATAGACGTATAATAATGTATATAGTTTGTTGTTATATGTAAATCAGGTAAATTTCAGTTTTTAACTACATCACCTGATGTTGTCTTTTATACCGGAAATAAATAAATAAATAAATAAATAAATAAATAAATCAATCAATCAATCAATCAATCAATAAATAAATAAATAAATACCCACTCCCTAGAAAATCAAGCACTACAATTTATGGCTTGGTGATGTTGATATTTCTTCGATATTCGAAACATTCATGTAAATTAGACTAGATTATGACCCAATTTGTGGTCATTTTCTGGATTCAACATTTATTATTGGACATCTAAATTGATTTTTGAGTTAAGAAAAATTAATCGATTGGTCAATTTAATTAACTCTTTGTTCAGTTTCATTATATTAATATGTAATGCAATGTGTAACAGGTTGAAACAAAAGAAGGATGCATGATCAAATGAACCGAAAAAGATTGAACTGGAATAAACTCGAGCTGTCGTTATCTTTTAAATGATATTTCAAACCACGAACATTTTGACAAAGTGCACGAAACTTCTCGTTTCTATATCATTCAATTTGCTTTTCAACAAAAACCAAAAAAAAAACTGTTCATCTGATTACAAGTATGTGCGTATTTCATATGGGAAAACAGCAGAAATAACTACAATAATTCTAATGTAATTTTTACGGTAGACCTAGTTTTACGGTGAAAAAAACACACACTAAAAATAACCATTTTACGATGAAATATGGTAATATTACAATAAACCGTAATAATTACGTTGAAATTCCTGTCAGGAAGTTGCCAGAAATGTACCGTAAAAGTGAAATACAGTATCTATTTTTACAGTGTGGACAGATCTCATACATGCTATATGATTGATTAAATCCTAAGTGTGATAGTTGCATTCTACTCAGACAATTATATTTCCCACTACCAGCGGTGTATAGTGTAAACTCGGGTTATGCGGCAATATCACATGCCGAAATCTGTGTTCACAATCAAATGTGTATATTTAACGGATGTATGTCTAATTTTTCTATATTAAGAGAAAACAGAGTGGTTGAATTATTATGCTTTATAAATTTGACACCGAATTGAAGACGAAAAGTACTTATATTATCTGATTGTTATACAAATTTACAAATTTATTGCTTTAAAGCTAAGGTATAGTATTGGTAAATGGTAAAAATGAAATTCTTTGCAATTTTTTTTTTAGATACACATATATATTGATGCCCTGAAAATTGCTTTCTCTGACACCTTCCCAATTTGAGAAATTACTCAAATTATGTAATGTGCACACAGTTAGATGCTGTCCTTTAATTTAAACATCGTAAATTGTTTCTTAACAATTTTCGGTGGGTTTCATGTTGTTTTCTGACGTCCGGGGTGAGAATACTTAGAGAAAGATTACAAAAGTTCTGTCTGATTGACCAAAAACTATACTTGTGCTTTAACAAACGTAAATTTTCTCGATGTTGTTACCAAAATCCCCCAAAAAATTATATTTTCTACTTGTGAGTGGATTTTAATTTTGTTTGTTTTTGTCCGACAGCCGGGTGAGGATTTCTAAACTTCTACATAGAATGCTAAAATTTGTTAATTATTCTCTACAGTATGCGCAGTATGAGAAACACATGCAGTCAAAAGTACAGCTGGTATTTCTCCTTTAATACTAGGCGGATATTGATTTTGTTTCTTTTAATCTAAACTGGAAACTAATTCGAAACTTGAGAGAAACATTACGTTTTACAGTAGACCTTTCAGAAAATAGCCCCATCCCAGGGACGCATATCTGCGGTGGAGACGCATAAGCATTGCTTAATTTTCTGATTCACTCGTCCTTGTTGAAAGTCTATGTAGTCCAATAGACGTAAGCGCCATATATACAATCGGTTTTTGTATTAAAGTTAACCAATGGTAAATGCTATAATTTCCAAATGTGTTCAGAAGGCATACATGATTACAGATTTCAATTTCAAAATGTGTTCACAAGGCATACATGACTAGAGATTTCAATTTCAAAATGTGTTCACAAGGCAGACATGATTACATATTTCAATCAAAACTAGAGTCCCAACTCCCTGTAGTACTAACAGAAATGGAATCCGGTTCAGAGTTATAAATTAATCTCAATTACATCTAATCCAATCAGAAACCACTGCAAACTCGAGGGTACAGTTCATTTTCACAACTAATTTTCAAACGTAGAGCTAAGTCCACGTGGTGTGACAAAAAAAAAAAGAATTGAGCGTCTATGACGCAGTGTCAATCGACATACCACCCATGTCACTGTGATGAATAACATCTCATACTGCTTTACATGTAATATATCTCCCTCTATGCCCCTTCCTCATGCTGCTGTGTTGCATTTCCCTTCTACGCCCCGTCACAATTCAAATGGTGGCACAGACATGGTGTTTGAAATCAACTGACGTTTCTGGGGCCTGTTTCATAAAGCTGTTCGTAATAGTTACGCATGACTTTACGAACAACCGGTGATCAGTTCTTGTGCTAAATGATTAAGAATGCGATTAGTGTAGCACCCAAGAACATGTTCCAGTCGTTCGTAAATTCATTCGTAACTTTACGAACGACTTGGTGAAACACCCCCCTGGTTCAGTGCCCAACTGAGTATCTCGAGCTTCTCCAGGAGGCAATGCCGTGGGTGGCATTCTCTCCATATGTCTGCTAAATAAGCTCTAGATACCATTTTGGACCTCAAGCGAACCAGGAACTTCAAATTGATTCCCCGTCAATGTCTTGGCCACTTCTGGGCAATGTCTACTATAGTGATGTGGCGGAGCAGGGATACAGCCAAAGGAAGGGGCACAGAGTAAGATAGGTCAAAAATATTCGACCAGAACGTTGATGAAACGTTGCGCAACACTGTGACATGGGCGGTCGGTCGATTAACATAGCGCCATATGCGTGCATGGTTGTTGCTGGTTCATTTTTTTGCCACACCTCATATTATAACGACTAATATAGGAGATGCCTTTGTGTTCGGCACTAACGTGAAGTAACGTACGGCGCTACAAACAGCCATAACACATGAAATATTATGTAATGCACCGAAAATGCATTTGTAAATATTGACCACTGAGTTTGAATGAAAGATATTCATTTTAATCTATCTTTTTGATTTTGCATATTCTTGCAAATAAAAACAGCTGCCTTCTACAGTTGAATAACTTGAGTTTCTATTTGTTTGTATATTTGTAATCGTTATTTCTGATTCCATGTATTGCAAAATAATATACAATTTACACATTGAAGGAATTAACAAAATTACAGACAATTAATTAAACACGATATTTTTCAACTCTGGTTTCCAATCGGATGTTATAATTGAATTAAATTCATTTATAGATACGAGTATATTGCAATCTAAACAAACAAGACGTTTTTTTCTTTACACTTTTTTGAAAATATAATTATTATGAAGATGTATATCTAAACTAAACGGAATCTATTATTTGTATAAAAAATAAAGCAAATTAAAAAACACTTTCTATCTACAAACTGCTTTGAGGCGATTTTGCACCGTGTAGATCTAGACGGCGCTTAAAATTGCTGTAATTGACAGTTTTCGATTTATAATGATGCTTTCTACCAAAATACCCGTTACCAATAAATATACACATGTGTTATACCCGCGCTTGCACGGACATACATGTATTTCCCTGCATGAATCTCGTATATCACTGTGCCAATCGTTTCATATTACAGTTAATCGTACTAATAATAAAGTTCAAAACCATCTTTGGTAAGTTAATGAAATCCAATACAGAGGCGTCGATCCTGGGGGGGGGGGGGGGCAGCATATCGATCTGCCTCCAAATAATTTTGACAACTTGAAAAATTCATAATATGCATTGCAAATATATTTTAAAAAGCATTGGAAAGCACTATAAAACCATTGAACATGGCATAAAAATACTATTAAATATACAAATTTGTTAATTCTGTATTACAATTTTGGCGCGCGGAATTTTTGGGTTTTTTTTCACTTTTGCCCCCCAATCCAAAACATGGATCGACGCCCCTGCCAATGTACCACGTCTAAAGAACAATTTGGAACCTGACGATAAACAAATTGTCACATTCTCCTTGGAATTAATGACAATAACGGATGTGCAGATCACTTTGGCTAAATGAAGAACTCAAGTCAACAATTACAGGGTCAGCATTTATGAATTTAAGTAAGAACTTGACACAAAATGTCATAAATATTATTTTTTGGTCTTTGTTATATATATACAACATTTTCTTTTTTGCATATTAATCTTTCTGAAGAAGTGAGATGAATAAATGAATTGAAATGACAATAAAATTAACATTAACAAGAAGATGCCAAAAAAAAAACCAGGGATCCGCTGTGAGCAGTCCCCTCGTAGCCTAAGTGTTCACAAGGTGCACATGCGCGCGACCACAAGTCCTTGGATACTATTCATTTGCCCTTTCAAGTTCCTTGAATAGTTAATTGTAGGTGTAAATGAGAGATATTAGCCCATAATGCTTTTCATTTACAGATGTTTACGAATGAAAAATCGAAGTCCTCCGTGTTTATTATTCTTGCATCTTTTGCCTTCATTGAAAAATAATATGTTGATTCGTCTTATCCCTGCATGCTCAGAGTAATGAATTATTTATACTGCACGTTATTTTGGTAACACTTGACGTGTCGCTAGAGAAATATTATTTTGTACAACAAATGTTACCCTTTCAATTAGTGTCATTATCATAACTCATTCATAAACCCTGTAGGACTCTGTTTACATCGGTTGTTTTCCAATGAATATGAGTTTTAAATCAAAGACTTTCTGGGAATTAAAAAAAAAAACTTTGCACTGGTAAATATCTTCTGATTCGAAATGAATAACTTGACATTTTTCGGTGAATATTTACAACACTGTAAGAAAATTATAGCGTTAGAGAGAGTGTACTTTCATTATTATACACATTTCGTACACATAAGTGTTTTCTCCATTGTGTAAGTGTAAAAGATTAGGCCTATTGCTGTTTGAAATGAACACTACATTCCAAAAGTGCTCAATATGGCAGTGTTCGAAAATTTCCAAATCATGAAGAGTTTAATTAATGGTCGCATCAGCAACCAGATTTTCTACCTTCAGTTTTCATTAAGATACATCCACTGGAAATGGAATCTACCACTTCCTTAACTAAAGCAAAGATGAAGAGAAGAAACGTGTACACAAATTTGCAGCGTAACTTGCCATTATTACATATACCTTTGCATATAGAAATGAAATATTTAGATATGTTTTTACAAAACCACATTGCTTGTATTGCATTTCCTCACATGACACTTGTTCGACAATAGGCATGCCGTTGACTATTATTCTGCAAAATTTATGATCATAACTAGTCTGAATTTCAGACCTCCCCTGCGAAGCAGGGGCCATCCGCGGAGTCTGAACGATAACGGTTTGGGGGCTTTTAACTTATCTCTTGTTTTTCCTGACAAGATTTCTTCAAAACTCCTGGATAGTCCATTTACTTCCACTGCATTGTATGGGCCTTTTTCTGACTCTCTTTACCATGCAAACAAATTAAGAACTAAGCCAGTGTAAAGATCTCATTACAGTGATCAGATAAGGCTGGTACTACTCACATATACAAACTGTTTTACCATCTGTTTTTGACACAAGGTGTCAATCACTTATGGTCTTGGGAGGTAAGCAGTGAGCCCATGCCCAGGCTCTTGCCTCAGGGGTCGCCTAATCACATTACATCACTGCAGCCCTGACAGATAAGGATTCAAAAATCTTCTCTGGGATGGCTATTTTTGTGGATTTTTTTATGTTACTGGAAATGTGTGACTTTTGCCAGACTATTATACTGAAGACACGTTTGGCTGTTGATTCCAGAATAATGGTCTGGCAGTCAGACTAGATCATAACAACTTCTCGCACCAATGCATAGAACGTCATAAGGTTATTTTTAGTGCAAGACTTTGATGCATGGATGGGCTAAATTTAACAAATTATGAATGTGCATTGAACCGACTGAAAGGAATACGGTTTCGATTCCTGAAATGATATAGTCCATAGTCATAACCTATTTATGCTTTTGTATTAATGTTGGGCGAATCGGCTTGCTATACAACGTTGTGAGGTACGTACGTATTATGGTAATAAAACATAACCTAATCATGTAAAATTCACTTTAAACAATGTGAAATGTTTACGCTACTGTCGCTGCATACTAGCAGTTGAACCAGGTTTATGATATTATAATGCCAGTAAATATGGGTGCATAATAATATGCACGGAATTTCGAGAAGTACATGTACTTTTTTCCGGTTCAACGCGGAAGTAAATGTAAGAACTGTTTGGATTTATTGGAATGACTGTACATGTATAGCGCAGAGACATCCACAAAACCAATTGGATAAATTCCAAACGCTTTCCTGTATAGATCATAATCTCAACGATCCTTCAGTTGACTTTGTTACACAGTTAATTTAGTTATGATTGTATTAAATGCAAACGTGAAAATTGTTTCAAATCTGTACAATTATTCTCCAGCCGCCAGTGATGCTGTAGTTATCAAGCTGTACGCATATACCCCACCTAACACAATAGCTGGTCAATCTCTGTGACCAGGAACCAATGTGTATATCAGACAAAAATCTGAGTGTACCACGTATTAATTCGACAAGATTTGCAACCAAGTTACATGTACTTTTGGGCTATATAATTGTTCTTTGAATGTGGAAAGATATTATTGAATTGGTTTTGTTGACACAACAAGCATTCAGATATCAGGAAGGCGTTCAGTTTAAACAAAGTTATATAAAGTAAACTAACCATTATTCACACAATAAAATAATAAATAGTTTACACATGCAACGTAAGAATAATAACTACGTGGATATAAAATTGCAGTATGAAATAAACGTATGAAACCACATTGTCTTAAAGTTGATAGTTGGTACATGTAGATCAGACAATTTTTCATCAGTCATGTCAAACATCAGCTGTGTCTTAAAGAGATGTAACGAGATGAGTTCAAAATGACAATTATGATAATCCTTAGAGATTGTGTTGTTCATTTGTAGAGCAGCACCTTCACTTTATTCTTGAAAACACAGTACATGACTTGTACCAAATTTGGCATTGAATTGAATTGAATTGAATTTGAATTTATTAACAACACAAGACAAAATTACAAATGTACATTTACATTCAAAAGGTAACATGCTCGTATACATATCCATACATGAGTTACAAAGATAAAGAAAATATCCATGGCATATTATATTATAATAATGTCATGTAAAAACTTGTAAATTTACCATACCTTATCAATATGCAAAATATGATTGAATTCCTAAAATAATACTTAAAACTATAGCAAGAATTGACGCTTTATAAAAGTCCAATAGTGAAATAGCGATTCAAATAAACATATTTTTTTAAAACTTAAACTGTTGTTAAAGGGAAAACCAAAAGTCAGCACGAGTGCTAGTCGAGATTGGTTCCCCAAGTTTCAAAACTGTATGCAAAGTCAAATTTAAGTATACATGAATTCACATCCAACAATTAAGCAGGAACATTCAACATTTATTTTGACTTAGTAACATATTATTTGATCTTTATGATTTATCAATGCTTAAGAGTCTAGTTCTTAGTTTTTGCGAAATGATGATCGTATTTGCTCTTCTCTCATATGTATGGGCAAGTTATTCCAGAGCTTTGCTCCAATGAAAGAAATTGAAAAAGTCCCATGAGTGGTATTACATTTAGGTAATCGTAGCATTAAATGCTCTCTTCCTCTTGTTTTATGCATGTGATTCATCAGATCAAAATAATCT
>JZLH01S0600292.1:38948-49624 GCA_001188425.1 Eucidaris tribuloides
AGATTGTTACAGTACACCCCCTACCAGTTGATAGCCTATCTGTTATATTAGATGGCCTTGATCAAGTTCGGTGTTAGTGTTGAGGAAAGAAAATCGACACCGAGCTCAGTTTAGCAGACGATACCGATTGCACTATCGATTGCACAATACGAAGTGACGTCACGTGCGTCTCACGGTGTTGGCTGAAAGTTACGCCGATGGCCAAAAATCATGGACAAATGTTACAAAAATGACACCAAATCATTCCTTCCTGTCAGTAAAATTGTATGAATCTGAAAGACAATTTTAAGGGGAAAAGGTATTTTCAGCGGTTTACGTCGCACGGTGAAGCTTTCTCCATAGCCAACACACACACGCATGGGTCGTATTGAACCGTAAGAGGGCGCTAGACATTCCCATTTTCTCCCATAGACTTACTGTGTGTACACTGTGTGTACACCTACGCTATTTAAACTCGCCCCGAGTTTTAATTGTTTATTCATGCAAAACTTGCCATTGGCAGTGTAACTTTCCAAACTTTTTTATTCTATGGTGTTTATTTGTCCATATGAACACTACTATGTAGTTCAGACATCAAAATTTGACAATTTTTTTTAAATTGAAGCTCCACAATGCTAGCCTATCACTCTAAAATAAAGTGTCAAACTTTGAAATCTGAGCTACGTAGTAGTGCTTATATAGACAAAAAAAATCCTATCATACAAAAGTTTGGAATATTATGGTTCCACTGGCATGGTATGCACGGATAAACAAATTAGTACTCCACCTAAATTTCAGTTAGTCAGACCTGTAGCACAGTAGTCATTGGGGGGAAGCAAAAAAGGTCAGGAGAAGGTCACACTGGATTTTCACTCTTTTGAAGCACTTAATGAACACTTTGAAGTACAATTTTTTTCAGGGCTTCATTTTTAGACCTTATCAAGGACACTTAGAACATGGAGGATTATGCAACTCAGATAATTTTAACTGTGGTCAATGTTTAACTGTGGCTTTAAAATTAATCTTATTAAAAAAAAATGCATAGAACATGTGTTTCATAGGGTTCGATTAGAATCAGAATCAAAATGAATAATGTTTTGTGATGAACGACACATTTTTGCCCCCCCCCACTAAAAATATATATCATTATTGTTTTAGCAATATATCTTCAGGGCATTATAGCGTTATGATAGATGGGAAATTTTGTTTAATTCCCCAAATTATTCCTCTTATTTGTGATATCGTATTTTTCTTTACAAACTGAGTGAAATAAAAATTCAATTCTTGCATTTTTGAGTAATTTGGTAGTTTTATTTCGTCTTTTAGGTTATTTTCTTTATGAGGAATTGTCGGATTTTTACAATGTGTTTATACCTTTTTTTATTACTCATTTTAACTACGTTGATCTGCAATCATCCAAGGTGTCTTACATTTATGTAGTTAACTGTTTTTCTTACACGTTTTAATAATGTTCTTTTTGATTAAAAAATTGTTATAAGAATCGTTAAGATCATTATGAATGTATTCCAATCAATAGTTTAATTTCGGTAAATGTGATAAATGTTATTTTTTTGACTATTGGCCTACTATCAAGCCCTGAAAAATCACGCACTCTAAATTGATTTCCTTTTAGAGAAACTGATGAAAAGGAATACGGTTGGGGGACCCTTTTGTCCGGGAACTACTACCTGCTCTCTGATAAAAAACCCCAATTTTTCACTACACACAATTTTCAGTAGGTTTGATGTTGTTTTCTGATGTGCGTCGTGATGATATCATACTTGGTGAAAGATTGATGAAACAGTGTTTTTTTTTGGACTAAAACTATACTTGGGCTTTTGAAATTGTGCTGGTTATTAGATTTTAAGTAAAAAGAAAGACACGATCATACCGATAAAAGTCCATTTCTTTCAGATACCACTGATAAAAAACATGTTGTTTGTTAAATAAAATGATATTTGCGTTGTCTTGGTTTCAAGTTTTAAATTTCAAGTTCAACTATATTGGCAAAGAAACTGAACTAAACTGAAGAAGCTGAATTAAATATTGAACAATTATTATTATTGATTTCTTTTAGATGTAAGAATCGTGGATGGGAATTCAAGTCGGGAAGGAACTATTGAATACACTGAAGACAATATGACATGGACGGTGGCATGCGGCTTGAACATCGATATTATAGAAGCCATCGTTATTTGCCGGCATCTTGGATTTACCGGTGCAAATAAAGCCTTCAGGGAGTCACCATTTACTTCCATTGTTAGTCAACCGTCCAATGAAATTTTCTGTAATAAAGGTAAATGATATACAAAGGAAAAGTGTTAATATCTGTATGAAGCCACGTGTTCGTTGCGAGCATATATATATGGACCTATCGTACGCTAAAATAGGAATAAACAGAAGTATAAAGTGTAAAAGAGGTACAAAATGGAAAGTTACGTCCCGATAGGCCAACATCAGATGACCATACGCAAAATTTCACTTTTAAATACTAAAATACAAAACGAAAAACGCAGAAAGAATCCATACCAAAAAGAAATCAGAATCAATTTAAAAAAAAAAATCCAACAAACTAGAAAAAATATGACTTTCCCTACCAAATCCTATCAAAAATCTTCTTTTTCAATACGAGAATATTTTGCTTTATTAAAAAGGTTTTAAAAAGGATTTGTGCTTTCCATTCAAATGGGTATTGTTTCTAAATTAGGAAATCCAGTAAACTTGATCCTTGCCCTGTACTGTTGCTGTATACCAAGTTTAGAGTTGCCCGGTCGTCACTTCCAGAGTGCACTTAGAGAAAAGCTTGGAAAAATCTACAAGGCTGAGCTACGACAGGCCACGGCAGCAATACTCTTCTGGTTCTTCTTAGTTCGTTCGTCTAATGCGCGATACAAGTTATACTAGAAATGTAATCGTGTTAAAATGATGTACTTGCAATGATGGACTTGCAATGATGGCAGTGCAAATTGAGGTCTGGAAGACATCTTATTGGTCATTGTACATGACCTTCCAACTCGTACTTCATATGATACTAGATTTCACAAATGAGAATACATAATACGTAGGAGAATAGTGCAAATTGAGGTCTGGAAGAAAGAAGTAATACATTCATAACTAGTGCAAATTTAGGTCTGAAAGCGAGACTAACATTGCCTGAGGGACTTTGTACAGGCGGGGTCTTAAGTTTGCACTTCATAGCTTCTTAGATTTCTGAAATGGGAATAATCATTACGAAGAAAAAAATGCAAATTGAGGGTTGGAAGAAAGACTAACATTACCTGTGAGACTTTGTACAGGTAAGGTCTAAGAGAGAGACTAATATTGCCTGTGGAACTTTGTACAGAGTTTTAGTTTTGCACCTTACACGGGCTTAGATTTCTCAAATAAGAAGACCTAGGCTAATACGTCGCAAAATAGTGCAACTTACGTCTGTAAGACAGACTAACATCACCTATTAACAAAATGACGCATGGATGGTCATGCATGAGTGATGTTCACAAAAGAGATCAGTAATCAAGACGAAATAACCATGCACATGCCTACAAAATTTAAACTGAAATGGACATAAAGAAGATATGTAAAATGAGAAAGAGAGAAAATAGACAATATGGCGTCTGGGTGGTCACGCATGAGTGATTTCGAAAAACTAAGAATTCAGTGATCAAGAAGGCATGTTCACTGACATACCTACGAAATTCTAAATGACATGAATGCCAGGAAAGCACATAGAAAGACGAATAGTAGACATGGACAAAATGGCGCCTAGACGGTCACGCATGAGTGATTTCAAAAATCTGAACCGTTGGGCCTTGCGTATGACCACCCTTAATGTGTGTACAAAGTAGCCAGACAATTTCTCAACGCTACTTGAGGTGCAGTACGTGTTTGAAATTTGGTCTGAAGATGAATAAAATGGCGCCTGGATGGTCACGCATGAGTGATTTCGAACAATGAAGGGCTCAGTGATCAAGTCCACATGGTCGTGGACATGCCCACAAAATTTGGACTGAAATGAACATGAGGGAGGGACCTAAAGAAACTCCACAAAAAGCATGTGTTAAGTCTATGGCATTTTGGAGAAGAAGAAGAAGAAGAAGAAGAAGAAGAAGAAGAAGAAGAAGAAGAAGAAGAAGAAGAAGAAGAAGTTGGAATTTGACAGAATAAGAAGAAGGCAATGATGCTGTGTAGCATCCTTGCAAATAAATAGCAGCTACAGACATTTACACTTCAATGCGTCATATTGAATGTACCCTGGCACATATGCATGAGTTTTCCAAGACAGTCGCTATGTATACGCCGCTTGCACGCCATTGTTGTACAAATCACGTCATTTCGACATGATTTGAAGGCACATTAATCTGGCCCTTTTTCGGGTATTCGTAATGTGGAAAATGTGCATGATTACTCTTACTTTGTAGACTAGACTTGGCTATAACTTCTCTTGGGCTACCACGGGTGGACATTCTTTTCCAGCTATGACCTCACGGCCACACCCTGTAATTACAGCTTTCTTCCCTGTTACATGCATACGCCTACCGACGGTGAAGCCATTCCAACGGACAGATGATGATCATGAATTTGGATATTGCATACGCCAAGTATCTCTTTCTGTACACAAGATGATACAGTGTGCATCTGATATGGGCCAATCAAGCACATCACAAGTTTTTCAAGCATATCTGAAGAACCAAAATTCATCCAGAGTTCTGAATATCCACTGTACTACCACTAGTGCTAGTCACCTTCTGTTACTTCTAGGAGGTCAAGTCGAGCAAATCCAGGTCCAGTAGAAATATTTCCATGTGCTACAGTATTTGTATCACAAATGTCAGTGAATACGACCAGGCACATCTAAATTATGTAGAAAGTGCACACCTGCTATTATATTGTGCGTCCCAGATAAACAAAACAATACCCAACAACAGAGTCTTACTGCGCGGAAGCAATGGAGCGTATTATTAAAGCGCATGTCTAAAACAAACTTTAACTTATGCTCTTTCAAATGATACATTAAGCAAACTTATTTATTCATGCATCTCTAAGCACCAAGACTTTGAAAATTTAATGTCAAAAACCATTTGCTACACTTTTTGGCCCCCGGGGGAGGGGGGCACTTAGTATAATTCTGTGATTGAGACCCGTATTTTCAGCCCAAATTTCACTTCCAGAGCATCACAATTTCAGAAGTCACATTTTTTTTGATTTTTTCCAGAGACCCCCAAATTTGCCTTTTCGCTTTTGATTTTTTTGCAAAGCGGCGCGGCCGGGCCAGAGCATATTGCCCTTTCAGCACGGCGGGCCGGAACTTCGCCGCGGTGCAGTTCCGGAGCATAGCATTTTGAGGTTTTCTGAAGCCTTAGCTCCAGTTCTGGAGACCGCCATTTTTCGCTCAAGCCAGTTCCAGATTCCCCGATTTTCGATTTCGGTGCGGCACATAGGTATCATATTGTAACTCGAGTGCCCCCCCCCCCCCGGGGGTGTTGGCCTTGAAACTGTGACTAAGATGTGTCCATCTCTTTCTTTTTCCTGATGTGAATAGTATAAAAGTCATTAAGTGTAGCAAATGGTTTTTCACATAAAAATTCAGAGTCATCGTACTCAGATATGCGTGAATAAATTGGTTTACTGAATGTATCATGTGAAAGAGTATCAGCCAAATTTGATTTTGAACATATTTTTGTAATCGTGCGCCTCAATGCTTCCGCACAATAAGCCTGTGTTTGGGGTTCCCTTTTTTCTGGCACGCATTGCTTGGGTAGACATTTCTGGCCTATCATATGAATTCTTTCATAGACTGAAGCGCTTTTTTTGGGTCTGCTGCAGATTTCTGAACATAAATGCAAAATCTTCGGTGCTGTTCAGCGATGTGGATGTCTCCAAAAGCAATAGACTTGCATCGCTAAGTATCAGTGACACAATCAATGATGATCAAAACCATCACCAGGCATCCACACCAACTTCGGCTCGCATAGTCATACCGCGAGGCTACTGCCGCGCACAAAGTTTTCACAATCCGAAAAAGGTAGAAATGGTGTCATCTTAAATCGCAATGGTATCGAAAGTCCTGCATAGCCCTTCCAATTTCAAGCTCTGATCGATCATCACAAGCTGATTCTTGGTTGCGAGTCGAAGCTTGATGAATAGACCCCTACTTATAGTGATTTTCATGGTAACTTACAGTCTTTAGGAAAGATAGGAATGACCATGTGGTGGGTGTATTTATTGCCGTAAATGAGTCTCTTCTCCTAACCAACTATCCTGAGTTTAACTCAGAGAGTAGAAGCATTATGATGCAACCTAAAAGTCGCAATCGCAAAGCCTTATTTAAGGCAAGCTTTTACCGTCCTCCATCCAACAAGAGCTTGGAGAACTCCAATTATCAGTAATTAAGGTTATCTCCAAACACAGACGAAGTCACCTCAACATTGGAGGAGATTTCAATCTTCCTAACATCGATTGGAAAACTGGTTCTGTGACCATTTCAAACCATATACAAGCACTCATTACCATTATCTCTTATTTGACACCTCACTGGGGTTCACATTGGTGCAACGTGAAAGTGATAACCCGCAAAGCATCTAATAACGTCTTAGATCTGCTTATGACATCCAACCCAGGCCTCATTACAGACTTAAACGTATTCATCCTTGTGTTTTTCAGACCACAACGTTGTGTCTTTCATCTTTCATCTCTAGTAGACGACCAACACTATCTACCCCACCCAACTTATCTCTGCAACCCACGACTGTATGGGCACTCTCCTTAAGTGCAATGCTACAACAACAGACGGTATCTTCCTTAATTTCCTGAGTACCTCACAATCATCCTCAGACCAAAATTTAATGGCTTACGAGGAAACACAAAAACATGGACAATGTCGCTGTTAGTTAGCAAGCAATGGTTTCCAATCATCTTGGATGAATGTAACATCTGACGTACTCCAAGGATCAGTAATTGTGTAATTGTGTAATTGTGTATCAATGACATCACTGCAAACATCCAATCCAAGATTTTTCCTCTTATGACATCTCCATTCTCCAGCAAGACCTCCAAACTTTTATTTGTCTGGTCCGCTAAATAGCGTATGACATTCAATGTCATGGTGTACCTCCCTCACCATCACAAGGATGAAATTCTTCATACAGCTGAATTGTACACTTGCTAACGAGATAGTGCTTAGAATTGACAGATATAAATATCTCGGAGTAACCATGACAAACGACCTTCGATGGAATACACTGTCAACTCATACGCGAAAAGACTTACAAATCCCTTGGCATGCTGAGGAGAACCCTGTCACCATTATCCAAAAGAGGTGAAATCAAAGCATACGTGGCCTTTATTCGAAGACAGCTGTAGTACGGTGCTGAAGCGTGGAACCCATACATTTCGGGTGCTGTGAACAGAAACAGGTAAACGGGTGCAGAAAACAGTTGCAGCTGCTCATGCTTTGTCTGGGACCTACTGCACCCACGTTGCCTTCTAGCTCAATGTACCAAGCTCTTCAAAATACAGATCAGCTTGTTAACATCAGTCTTCCACAATTCATTAGCCATGTACCATTCATCAGAAGAAGAGACCACAACCTCAAGCTCTCTGTTTCACAAGCAACAATTGATCCTTTCAAATGCTCCTTCTCCCTCCACACAATCCGCATCTTGAACCAGTTAATGGCCACTGCAGGTTTTGCCCCACGATCTGTTGTTTTCCAGGAGGCAGCTCTTGCCATCATCAGAGGGTTGAAAACTCCTGTAGGTTTCAGGCTGCTGTAAGCTATAATCAGAATTATAATAATAATTATAATAATTAGAATTACTGGAACAGATGAATTTTAATGAGTGTTTTGAATAAGTTGAGGGAATGAATTCACGCATATGGATGAAGAGCTGGTTTTTAATGACTGGTAGACAAGAGAAGGGTAGGAACGATCGCCATTAATTTGTCATAGTGCCTGGTCCGGGAGAGAACTTGAGATCTAAAGCTGTAGCAGGGGCGGCGGAACCGGGGAGGGGGGGGGGGGAGGGGGCACTTGCCCCCAAAATTTCGGATGGGGAAAAATGCCCCTTTATCAAAATGAAATGTGCCCTTTGTGAAATGACACCTTTTTTTAATATATTCATTTTTGTGAAGGTGATTCTATTTTATTATTATATTTTATATTTTCTTGATGTTTAATTCACTTTCTTATTTGTATGCCCCCGGGGGGGGGGGGGTCAGTGTCATTTCAAGGTGTACACCATGCGCGTGTATGGACTTTCAAAATGGACCCTAAACAAGTAATTATCTGTCGATCTCAGAATACCCCAAACAAGTATTCAAGTCAGAAAAGATACCCTTTTAAAATAACATTCTGTTAAAAGTATACCCTTTTTCCCGATTTTGGCGATTTTGATACCCTTGTCAATCAGTACATACATCGCCCGACCGTGAAAAACAACCATTTTTACTCGTTTTTTCACACGCGCATGGTGTACACCTCACCGGGGGGGGGGGGGCGAGTGTCATTACAAGGTGTACACCATGCGCGTGTATGGACTTTCAAAATGGACCCTAAACAAGTAATTATCTGTCGATCTCAGAATACCCTAAACAAGTATTTAAAGACAGAGGATCTCTTTTGCATGCCTAAAAATTAACATTGTGTAAATACAATGGCATTTAGAAGAAAATGCCATCTGGGAACCTTTAGCAAAATATAGGAGCTAGAAACTCAGTTTTAGTGGAATTATAGTGACCGTTAGACTTAGTCTGACTGCCAGACCATTATTCTGGAATCTACAGCCAAACCTGTATCCATCATAATAAGGCCCCTGCTTCGCAGAGGAGGTCTGAAATTCAGACTACGTTAGATTCTGATTTGAATTTTTTTCTCGCGAGAAAAAAATCCTACCATAGAACATACACTAAACGGCTATTGTTTTTCTTTCACATTTTTCAAATTCTAGGAAATTACTGTACCCCAGGTTTCACAGACATGCCCTTCATCAATTGCCTAAGGGCATGGGTTATCTTTTTCCGGTCTGCAGGGATGTTTGCAAATGAGATCCACTGCCTTTAAGTCTGAAAAGATAACCTAAACAAGTATTCAAGTTTGAAAAGATACCCTTTTGGAGTAAACCTTCTGTTAAAAGTATACCCTTTTTCCCGATTTTGGCGATTTTGATACCCTTTTCGATGTACGCGGGTACATCGTCCGACCGTGAAAAACAACCCTTTTTACTCGTTTTTTTCACACTAGCATGGTGAAGAGAAGATATAATTGGGTCAATTATGTTGCAATGAACATTTTGTGCTGAAAAAGGGCATTGCATCTCATACCCTCATGGGGTAGCAAAATTAGGCCCTCCTACTGTTTGCTCCACTATCCCCCCCCCCATTTCACTCAGAGGCAAATAATGTCATTTTTCTAAGTTAAATGTGCCTCCTTTTGGTTTGTATCTATTCTGAGTGAGGTGGAACCTGTTTGAAATAAGCACATTCGTCACTGAAGTTGATTTTCTTTTCTTTTTATTTTGTTATTGTTTATTTTATGTATTTTTGCCCCTGACACACATCGTAGACCAGAGAGAATAATTTCAACAAAGAGGCACATTATGTGCCTAAAAGGGGAATTTGGCCTCTCACCTTAGTGCCCTCGGGAATACCAAAAATTGGGCCCTCTCCCGTCTTTTTCCTTGAAAACATGGCTCTATGTTATGTGCTCTTCAAGCGATAAAAAAGTGTCTTTCATGAGGGAACTTTCCGACGGTCGTCTTTTCTTCTCTTCAACAAAGAAAAAGAAGAAGAATGCCCCCTTTTCTTTAACAAAACATTGCATATTCGCATTGTGCATAATGACTGTGTAATTCATAACGAAACTATGTTCTTCATCTTTTTAACACGCTGCAAAAATTCTGAGTTGTAATTAGTAACAGAATAGACCACAAAGCGAGTTTTACAACTTAATTCAAAATTCTTTCAAACCGCTCGCTCGCTTCATGTTTAAATAATCGGAACCCATTTCAAAAGTATATTGCCGAAAAACAGCAACCTCAAGCAGATGCCTAATCTGACGGTGAAAATATATGCATGCGCCCAATGCCGCTTTTGACATGTAAGTGCCCTTTTTTGGCTTTGCCCCCCCCAAAAAAAACACACGAAAATACGTTCCACCGCCCCTGAGTTGTAGTAGAAGAACGCAGAAAAATATGTCGATATTGAATCACGAGATAAGACAGATGACTGACCGTTCACTGGTTCATAACAAATTTCGTTCACGAAAATGTTACCAGACCACGATAAAAAAGGAATAAAAAATGGCAATAAATTTCAAATCAGTACGTGATTCACGAATACGCCAGAAGATATGAGAACAGTGAATCACTGTGTATAATACAAACTAACTAAATGAGACAACAACAACAACAATAATAATAATAATAATAATAATAATAATAATAATAATAATAATAATAATAATAATAATAATAATAATAATAATAATAATAATAATAATAATAATAATAATAATAATAATAATGTAGACTAACTAATGTAAGTTTATTCATGAATTTTACAACGAGAAACCGGGAAAGTAATCCAATGAAAGAAAGAAGGAACAATAAAAGGAATGATTAAACGGGTAAATGAAGAAAGCAGACAGAAGAAATTAATATGCCAAAAAAAACATACATGTACGAAAGGAAATCGGAGAGTAG
>JZLH01S0600295.1:3159-14157 GCA_001188425.1 Eucidaris tribuloides
GTACTGTACTGTACACAGGCTATACTGCAGACCATCAAGCGTAAAGTACATAGTGCATAAAATAATGTAGGCACACTCAAAGCCAAGGTACATATTTTGTGATATTTCTTGTTGAAGATGCATTTAGCTGATTAGGAAAGTTATGTTTGCTATTTGGACCTGTCCACAGTAAAGGGATGATTTTATAATTTGTAAATCATGTAGACGTAAAGGATATTTAGAGGGAGAAGGAGCCAGCAACTAAGAGGCGTAAGTTAAGGAAAAAAAATTGACATTGTGAGTATTGTGAGAATTATGGTACACGGTGATAAAGACAGCCGAAATAATGGGTACTGTGTGATACTCGCCCTCAGCAAGGCCCTATAAATTAGTTAATTTGTGTTTATTTTTCGTCTTTGCAAGTTTCATCCCGGGATAAAACTTGCAGGAACAGCTATAGGGGGGAGGAGCTTATTGATTCAAACAGTGCATACATACCATGGCTGGACTAACACACGTCGGGTAGCATACATCGGTCACGCATGGTCAGCTCCAGACCTGTGCACGTGCGATCTGATTGGTTGACAAGAACTCAATTTTTTTCTTAACTTATGCCTGTTAGTTGCTGGCTCCTTCTCCCTTTAAGAAAACAACCGTAATGAGGTGAATTTTAAAATTTTCCCAGAGGAGATAATGTCAGTGCTCACAATAATGCATAACACATGTCTGAACATAGACACATCACCCTCTGCGAAGTGGAAAAGTGGTTTTAAGGTGGCCACTTGGGTGAAATAAGCATGTCACACATTGATCCAAATAAGAATATCTCAAGAACCACACAAGCTACCCCCTACAAACATATACCATTGGAAAGGTCAGACTTCAAGGAATCTGAAAAATACAAGTAAAGACAAAAGTGTAATAAAACCTTTTTGTAAGATGATTAAAAAAAAAATGAAGATTTCATTTCCTTCCAAATGTCCATGTTACAAACACAACTCATCAGAAGTGAGTAGGTGTACTCCTTATTCATATAGTTAGAGAGTTTGAACATGAAGTTACATTTTAATGATCCCTTTTCTTACTATTCTGCTTTGTTAAAAAACTATTTCTTAAAAAAAAATCAGAAATAAACTGAAATTGTTCTGTGATACTACAGGTACTCCTAAAACTCATCATTAATTTGTTCTTTACACCAAAACAAACATCATCTGAAAATTTCATCAAATTTGAATGAAAACTTAGTGGAGTTTTAGCATTTTTTTGGTCTAAAAAACCTTACTGTTGGTTAAATGGGATTTAATGGGAAACCAATAATATTTTAATACAGATAAATTCATCACATTTGCTTGCATGAGATAGGTAATTCTGATTTTGGAAGAAGCTTTTTTTCGGAGTATTTTAGAGTCGACGTCACTTATTTTAACCTTAATTAAATACAGAATTACATGTAATTACCTGTACCCAATAAAGTAGGTATATTATGAAAGCTTACATTTCACAGATAATTTTAATCTGAAAATAAAAAAAGATTTATGATTTTTTTTCTTTTACCCAACTGGCCACCTTAATGAGGACAAAGAATTGGTTGGAACAAAACTTCCCACACCCTAACCATTGTTACATCATTCCGTTTATCCCGAAAATGTACATGTATACAGGGTGTGTATTTTTATTCAATTTCATTAAATACATTGTTTTGTTGTTGTAATTATAAGATCTGATAATGTTAGGTAACATGATTTTTAAGGTTGCGTTTGTTTTGTACCCTTTTAACTCTTTACTGTGGATAAGTAAATTTAGATACTCAGTTACACATAAATCTCACCTACATGTAGTACAGTACATCTTATTTGACTGGATGGGGCTATCAATTTTATGTCTTTGAAATCTTCCACTGGAGTGGACGAGCTTTGTGCTTGTCTGTTAATGTTTGAACAAAGAGAATAGGATGGGGTTAAGCTTTGCTTGTGTTCTCACTAGATGTTGGTAAAATTGTCCATTGTGATTTCATCTTTTGAACTAACAGACTGCTCCAATCTGTGTTGGTCATTCTGATTGCAGGTGAAGCTTTAGATAATGCAATTTGTCAATAAGTAACTAACACATAACCTGTCTGTGCAAGTGGCGGGAGACATGTTTTGACCGAGTCACATATGAAATTATGTATTAATGCAGGGTTTCACACTGACTTTTTTGTTACTTGCACTTTAAAATTATCACTTTCAAATTTTTTACTTGCCGAAAAAAAATTGACTTGCCACAAAAAATAAAATAATAACATTGAAAATCATCATTTCTCAATTCTTACTGATTGTAAAGAGCCATGAAATCTTATAATTATGCATAAGCCATCATCAATGACACATAAAATATGGTTACCGCACATTGACACATGGCACACAGTTGATGTTTTACATTCAAGCTTCCAAACCAAACAATTACAATGAACAAAGTGATAAAAACTTATAGTTAAACACAATATTTACACATATTTTGTTCACTTTCGGTAAGATTTTTAGACATTCTGATCTGTTACTTGCCCGAAATGAAATTTTACTTGTCCTGGGCAAGTGGGCAAGTGCTAGTGTCATGCCCTGATTAATGCCATGTACATACATGTAGCAAAATAGTACTATATTGTGGTTATTACCAAAACAGTTACCTTGAAAACCTGGAAGTTTTCAGTTAACCATCCGACATGTGCATGTACACTGTATTTGGTAAATTTTTTTAGATTTTGAAAAAAGATACATGATAAAACGTCTTTAGAATTGTTCTGTTTTTACCAAAATATTGTCCTGTTCATGTACAATTGAATTTGCACATTTGCATAAAAGTTTTTGAGAATGACTCTGAAGTTTTATTACCATGAATAATGTCATACTCAATTTCTTTAAAATCTGAACTTGTTGGTGCATGTTCTGTGCTAGTGGCTAGTTTGATAATTGTTGACTGACGTAGTATCTATTTGATAGGTTAAAGATCACTGTTTATCCCACAAAATAAATCACCAATTAAGTACTACCTTAATCAGAAAAATACATAAAGGATGGGTGATTTATGGGAAGGTGTGCTGCTGTAGTATAGTCTGATTTTACTAGATTACTCACTACTTGTAAAATCTAATTTCAAGAGTGAAGCTACTCCTTTTCGCCGGCTCTAAAACACCTTCAGAGGTGTTTCAGAGCGGGCTCAGAGCGGGCGTACTTGATACTCCTTTTCGCCGGCTTAAACCATTCAGACAGAAAGTGGAGGAGTAGCAGAGCCGGCTCAGAGCCGGCGAATTTGGGCTGTCTGAAGGGGGTTTTAGTTATAGAATGCCTTTAAGGCCCTTGTGCCAAGAACATATGCCAGGACAGTTCTGCCAGACAACGGACAATCTCGAGTTTGGTGTGAACGAACTGTATGACACATTGTTTCATACCACCCGTCAAAATCACTGGAGTGTTTGAATCACCAGAACGACCTCTATCCACTTGTTTGTACCAATCTATTGCCAACTTGACGTTGATTGATAGCGGAAATTTCATTGATAGGTTATGTCGTAAGACAGGACGCGGCTTTTCCCCAAATTAGCCACAGAAACCTGCAGACGGGAAGTTGTTAAATGCGCGTGCTGTCCGCGGCTACTGAAAATAGCCACCGTGGCTGGTTGTACATTATCTGGAACTATTCAATGTATGATGTGTCTTCCTCCGGGGGGGGGAGGGGGGCGGGAGGGGGTCGCTGCTCCCACATGGGCTGTCTGCCCACGCCCGGTCCAAGCCACTCAAACATGCACCTAAACGGCGTAATACCTACGGTACGCTAAATTTTGGCAAGCCTTAAATGGCGTAACGCATGAGAAAAGCTACCCTAAATGGCGTGACTGCCATGAAATCCACGGATTCTGGTACCCTAAGCGGCGTGAACAGGGAATCCACTAATTTGATAC
This sequence comes from Eucidaris tribuloides, assembly GCA_001188425.1. Taxonomy (NCBI): domain Eukaryota; kingdom Metazoa; phylum Echinodermata; class Echinoidea; order Cidaroida; family Cidaridae; genus Eucidaris; species Eucidaris tribuloides. Next base: position 7,076 of record JZLH01S0600295.1, read on the forward strand.
GCTACTCGGCGTAAACAGTGAAATCAACTTATTCAATACCCTACCCAAGTGTCCTTCTCATCTAAAACATTATTGTACATTGCAGAACCTGAAAAGGTTCAATTAATAAATCATTTATAATTTTCCTAATTAACAAACGTTCATTTTGGAGATATTAATAGATTTGCTCAAATTTGCACCCCTAAATGGCGTAATCTACATAACCAAATTAGTAACCCTAAATGGCGTGACGTGTGAGAAAAGGCTACCCTAAGTGGCGATTGCTGGTGATTGGTGTTGAAAAAGCTACCCTTTTTTCAAAAGACGTCGACGACGCCCGAGGGCTGGGTAAGGGACCCTTTTCGACGCTTTTTCTGGACGCGGGTGCATAGCAGGCTGTGTGGAGAGCAACCCTCTCCCCCCCCCCCCCCCCCCGGGTTCCGTCTCTTTCTCCAAGTGCATCTAGGAATACTAGGATCATCAAGTTAATTACTTCACTGCCCAATGGCAGCTTGACTAGCGGTGTTTCATAAAGCTGTTCGTAAGTTACGAACGACTTTACACACGACTGGTGATACCTTCTTGTGCTACATGTAAATGCATGAGAAACTGATTAGCACCCAAGAAAGTATCACCTGTTGTTCGTAAAGTTGTTTGTAACTTACAAACAGCTGTATGAAACACCCCCAGCTGAAGGTATAAGCTTTAAAGGCATTGTATAGCATTGTTTCCAGTTAAAAAATCTGAGCTACATAATTTCCCATGATACGAGTGTCTTTGATAAGGTCTGAAAATGGAGCCCTGAAAAAATTGTGTTTCAAAATAGTCCAGATTGCTATGTATTCCAGCAGGATTTTCGTGCCAAAGTTGATTTTATTGGCCAACTTTGTCAATTTGGGGGTGCTGAATCCAAAAATACCAGGTGCCATTTTTTCTACCACGTCTTCAGCCGCCATTTTGAATTTCAATATGGCCGCCATTTTGAATTATAATTTCTATAATATCTCAAATTCTGGGCAACATGGAAGATTGAAAATGGCGGAAACACCCATGTTTGTGATACCAAGGATTCCATTAAACCCAGTGCCGTAGTGATAATTAATTGGCTTTGGCCGCCATCTTGAATTTCAAAATGGCCACCATATTTGACACAATTTGGCTTATTTCTTGACTTGTAAGCCACCTAGATGGTTGAAAATAGTGGCGATACTTACGTTTGTGACACGTAGAATTCCATTAAACGCGATGTCTTACACGTTACTAGTTTGGATTGGTTGCCATCTTGAATTCCAATATGGCGGCCATATTGAATTTCAAAATGGCCACCATCTTAAATTATAGATTTTCCTGTATCTCGAATTGTATTCAAAGTGGGAGATCAAAAATGGTCTCAACACCCATGTTTGTGACACCAACGATTCAATTGAACCTTCTGCCATACTCGCAACTCACTTGGGTCAGCCGCCATTTTGAATTTCAAAATGGCGGCCATATTTCATACACTTGGTTATATCTCAGATTTTAAGCTATATGGAGGGTGAAAAATAATGACAATACCTACAAGAATTCCATTTATACCCTTCTTTGTATTACCTAGTGCTAGTTAAGACTGGCGGCCATCTTAAATTTCAATATGGCGGCCATCTTGAATTTCAAAATGGCACCCATCAGGAATTCATATTTGTTCTATATCTCAACTTATCAGCAATATGGATGATTGAATATGGTGGCAACCCCATATTTGTGATAGCGGGAGATTCCATTAAAATATTATATGTTGCTACTTACGTTTTGCTGTCATGTGGAACTTCAAAATAGCCGCCTTATTCAAAACTGCTATCTTATATCTCAGTTTGTTTCGCATAGAGAGCTAGGGTGCATTGGTTCTCCGTGTGTCAATTACTTTTGTTTCTCCTTTTCTCAAGCAGTTTCACTCATCCAAATTTTAAATTCAATCCAGTCTTGATGAATCTGGAAATCATTAAATGGGTCTGCAGAGGGCCTAAAGAAATACTGTAAACTGATATTGACCTACATCATGTGACAGCTAACGCGAAAACTCATATATGGGACTACGTGTAAGTCTTTTCACAATACAGATGCACTTTGAGGAGCGCCAGAAGACAAATAAATTGTGATACGCCAAAGATTTCTTAGTGCATTGAATTGAATATGCCAGACAGCAATATCTATTGACATTTTATCCATGAAATAGGCAATAAAAAACAATATTTCAAAACAAAAACAAAGGTAAACAGGGGTAAAAATATGATTTTATGACCTTTTTAGACCATAGTTCGGCTCTGCATGTCCTTTACTCTTCCGAAAGTAGGGTGACTGTCATTCCTTAACACGTTTTCTATTCTACATCATACGATCTCGGCTTTAGCTTTCTTAGTTTGTTTCCTGGCCAATAATAAAAGTGGAAAAGATAGCATTCAGACCCACATGTAGTCCCACACATACATTTCCATGTTAGCTGTTGTAACCTGAAGGCCAATTCTGTACAAAACTTTCGGCCCTTTGTGGATCCTTTAAACGAATCTGAACTCAATTTAAATTTGGAGAATGAACACTGAACTAGAATACTTCGAGATTTGGAACAAAACAATCGGTTAACGGGAAGACTTTTCCATTACAACATTCAAATATTAACCTACAATATCTTTGAATGAGTTTGGATTCATTTAATGGATCCACAAAGGTTTTTAAGAAGTCAAGTGGTATGCGAATTGGCCTTCAGGGTACAACAGCTAACATGGAAATGTATGTGTGGGACCACATGTGGGTCTGAATGCTATGTTTTCCACTTTTATTATTGGCCAGGAAACAAACTAAGTAAGCTAAAGCCGAAATCGTATGATGTAGAATAGTAAACGTGTTAAGGAATGACAGTCACCCTATTTTTGGAAGAAAGGACATGCAGAGCCGAATTATGGTCTAAAAAGGTCACAAAATCATATTTTTACCCCTGTTTACCTTTGTTTTTGTTTTAAAATATTGTTTTTTATTGCCTATTTCATGGATAAAATGTCAATAGATATTGCTGTCTGGCATATTTAATTCAATGCACTAAGAAATCTTTGGCGTATCACAATTTATTTGTCTTCTGGCGCTCCTCAAAGTGCATCTGTATTGTGAAAAGACTTACACGTATTCCCACATATAGGTTTTCACGTTAGATGTCACATGATGTAGGTCAATAACAGTTTACAGTATTTCTTTAGGCCCTCTGCAGACCCATTTAATGATTTCCAGATTCATCAAGACTGGATTGAATTTAAAATTTGGACGAGTGAAACTGCTTGAGAAAAGGAGAAGGCCTCTAATTGACATGCGGAGAGCCAATGCACCCTTGCTATCAATGCGAAACAAACTGAGATATAAGATAGCAGTTTTGAATAAGGCGGCCATTTTGAATTTCCACATGACAGCAAAACGTAAGTAGCAACATGTAGAATATTTTAATGGAATCTCCCGCTATCACAAATATGGGGTTGCCACCATATTCAATCATCCATATTGCTCATAAGTTGAAATATAGAACAAATATGAATTCCTGATGGGCGCCATTTTGAAATTCAAGATGGCCGCCATATTGAAATTTAAGATGGCCGCCAGTCTTAACTAGCACCAGGTAATACAAAGAAGGGTATAAATGGAATTCTTGTAGGTATTGTCATTATTTTTCACCCTCCATATAGCTTAAAATCTGAGATATAACCAAGTGTATGAAATATGGCAGCCATTTTGAAATTCAAAATGGCGGCTGACCCAAGTGAGTTGCGAGTATGGCAGAAGGTTCAATTGAATCGTTGGTGTCACAAACATGGGTGTTGAGACCATTTTTGATCTCCCACTTTGAATACAATTCGAGATACAGGAAAATCTATAATTTAAGATGGCGGCCATTTTGAAATTCAATATGGCCGCCATATTGGAATTCAAGATGGCAACCAATCCAAACTAGTAACATGTAAGACAATGCGTTTAATGGAATCCTAGGTGTCACAAACGTAAGTATCGCCACTATTTTCAACCATCTAGGTGGCCTACAAGTCAAGAAATAAGCCAAATTGTGTCAAATATGGCGGCCATTTTGAAATTCAAGATGGCGGCCAAAGCCAATTAATTATCACTACGGCATTGGGTTTAATGGAATCCTCGGTATCACAAACATGGGTGTTTCCGCCATTTTCAATCTTCCATGTTGCCCAGAATTTGAGATGTTGTGGAAATTATAATTCAAAATGGCGGCCATTTTGAAATTCAAAATGGCGGCTGAAGACGTGGTAGAAAAAAATGGCACCTGGTATTTTTGGATTCAGCACCCCCAAATTGACAAAGTTGGCCAATAAAATCAACTTTGGCACGAAAATCCAGCTGGACCCAAATATCGGACATAGCGCACCACACTAAAATGATTATTTAGTGCTTTAAAAAAGTGAAATCGTAAGTTGACCAGATTCACCTGCCCATTTCCTCCCATAGACTTACAGTGTGTAGATACTAGATCTACGCTATTTTGTACTTGCCCCGAGTACTAATCGTTTATTTATTCATATCTTGCCAGTGGCAGCTGAAATTTCCAAACTTTTGTATTCTAGGGTGTTTATTTGTCCATTCAAACACAACTACAGTATGTAGCTCAGATAGCAAAGTTTGATAATTTTTTTAATTTGAAGCTCCACAATGTTAGCCTACTACTTTAAGCTTGATGCCAGAAAGTTATGAGAGAAATGTTACTTTTGTGGTGTTGGTAAAGGGGGTGGGGCGGGGGTTGAATGCTATATTGCCCAGTTATCTGGGTTACGGTATTGTATGGGTTATACCATGGGAGGGCGGGGGATAAGAGGGTGCCTGGCTCTGTGTGTGCACTCTTAATTGCAGTAGAGGGCAGGGCACTAAATGTACCCCATCTTGAAATAACTGTGTTAATCAAAATAGTTTAGAATTACGTTTAGAACATCCATCCCTACCCCTCCCATACTCCTCCCCTGCCCAAACTGTGCCCCACCCCTACCATTATACACTGGTGGTGTAACTGATTAGTTACATGTACATGTACATGTACCTGTACAGAATGACAATATTATGTAACACAACCAGCAGCCACAACTGGTAACCCTTGACTTAGTGAAACTAATAATACAGTGATCATTATTTAAACAAAAATACAAATAATAGGGAGTGTATACTGCACAAATATTGAATATTTGCTCAATGCAGCAGTGTGAAACCAGGATGTGCCTCATTGCACAGGGTATTGAACAGTAGTAGTCTAGATCTTCCACTAAAGGCAGAAATAATATTGTTACTATCAATGAACTAAAACATGTACATGTATTGTATAAATTTGTTTTATACAATGTTTATGGCATCAATCTAAACTGGATTCTTGACATTTCTTAAACCTTTCGTTGATGTGGTCACACTTCACCCTTCCTTGTCCTTATCATGATGACCCCCACCCCTACCCCCCAAAATAAAATTTGCTGCTTTGAGTGCAAGACGTGATGATGTAAAAGTCTGCAAGCAGAGCTATATTTTGTTATTTGGCTGCCAAGTAAATTTCAAGCATAATGGCAATTGTAAAAAAACCCAAAACAATAACAACCAAGGATGTCAAAATTGTCTCCTTACTGTTCACTATCAGAATTGCAGGCTTCAAGCGCTCCTACTTTTCCACTTTTTCCTACTTTTTTTACTCTCCTCCTACTCATCCTACTTTTTTCCCTTAAACTCCTACTTTCTCCTACTTTCTCCTGCTTTTTTTTTGTAAAAACCTCGCAAAAATAAAAAAATGCTATTGATCATATAAAATGCTGGAGCAGTGAGTAGTCATTTCCCGCAAAACTAAAAAAATGCTATTGATCATATAAAGTGCTGGAGTAGTGAGCAGTCATTTCAGGTATTCACATTCCTACTTTTCTCCTACTTTTAGCTCTATACATCCTACTTTTCTCCTACTTTTTCCTAAATGTAGCTCTTATTTTTCTCCTTTTTCACCATGGTCCACTTGAAAGCCTGGAATTGCTTTATTATTATTTTTGAGCTTATAATAAAATGTTTTCAAGGGGTATCTCTGCACACCCCACCTACCACAAAATTGTTCATCACTATGCAACTAATAAAAGTCTTTGCTCAATATACCACTTTGGCATGTCCCCCAAGTTTAAACCTTTCTCAATCTGCAACTTCATTCACATTTGACAGTGAGTTTTGGGAATGTTACATTCTTGTTCTGAAAATTAGCGTCAGGAGTTTTCAAAAAGCAGTTTCTCAGCTTGAGAATAATTTGGTAACAAATTGACCCACCTTTTCAAAAATTGGTTTGGTCTTAACATATATCCATCATATTCATTGCCAGGGTCTTGAACTCACAAACATCTAGCTTTGTAGGTACCTGTACCTGTACATGTAGTTAAACCAACATTCTAAATAGACTTCTCCATCTGCACTGGACTGTTGTGCAAAGCATATTGTGTAATACTTCCTTTCCTCTCCAAACTAATACTCTCTGATTTTATCACAGGTAATATATTTATATCCTCCATCTGCGCTTGCAAGGAAAAGGAAATAATGTTGATGTAATAAACATTAAAGTTATGACACAATCCATCTGTATTGAAATTTCGTCCCCATCCAAGCTTGTAAGCATCCGATCACATTTACATGTAAAAACGCCATGGCAACATAGTTGCCATGGTTGCAAGCACGCACGTGGATACTTGGGGAAGGAGAAAATCAGGGTACTATCTGTCCCTGGACAACCAGATTCAATTTGACGTGAATAAATAATTGCTTTTTCTTGTTAATTTTTGTCTTTTGAATGTGACGATAGTGAAACATCTGCTTGTTACAAAACTAAAGATTTTATTGACACAGTTTGATCAATGTTCTTGCCTTCTTGGAATCATTTATTCATTGTGTAATTAGTGTTACATTTTCAAATTACACACTACATGTATGTAAATAAAATGAAATTTAGGAAAAACAAAATAGTGCAACGGAAAAAAACTTCCCAAGTGTTTATTTTTTCGTTATTTATTCAAGATTTTCATTTTATAAATTATCATAACTATAATAAAACAGGACAGCTC
>JZLH01S0600298.1:9364-23727 GCA_001188425.1 Eucidaris tribuloides
TCAAAAAGGGGGAACTATTTTTTGTGTAGTGTTTATAATTGCAGGGTTATGACTTTGGGGCATAAAGCTTTCAAATAACAAAAAATCCCCAAAACAAATTTGGGCTTTAAATCCTTGCATATTTCAGTAGTTGTGGCATCAAATTCATAATTTGTCTCTGAAGATCACCTTAGTTTAGTTAGACTTGCATCAAAGCAAGGGATGGAAACCTTAAATCACCCCTAAAAAGAGACGGCGCCATGGTGAAATCTTACTGAGGGTGAAAACTAATAGGAGCGCAAATGTCCAAAAGTCCTAAAATTCATGAATTACACTAGGAGAACCCTTGATTTTCTGTATGTTGAAACATTCAGGGGAGGGGGCTGCCGCCTCCTCTGCTCCCGTGGCACTGCCCCTGCCTTAACCCCTGGCCAAGTCTAACATATTGTACTTAAATGTAGAAACCCTCGGAAAAACAGCCATGAGAGAACCGCCCTTCTATTTTGAAATTTAGGTCAATCTATTATTTGGTGACAGAGCATTGTTGTATGCTGCCCCCAAACTGTGGAATAATCTTCCATTGTTTGTGAGACAATCACCTTCCGTAAATGAGTTTAAGAAGAGGTTAATAACCCATTTGTTTAATATTGGAATTTAACCTGAATTGTGTTTGTGACATGTATATACAAAATAATCATATTGTAATGCGCAGTAGAGTATCGCAATATAAATGTCCTTTATTATTATAATTATAATTATTATTATTATTATTATTATTATTATTATTATTATTATTATTATTATTATTATTGTGTGTTGTTTTCTTAATACGGAAAATGAGTAAGTACAAATAAATACAAAATACTTAGCAGAAGCACTGAGTTACCACAGTAACACAGCATAACCTTTACGGTAATAGGATTCGAGATTCAAGATTTAATATTTATTGTCATGCACAAAATGAAAATAACTTTGGTATAAAAATCACGTTCTGTAACTACACAAAAACGATATAACTGTTATAACTGCAGTGTTCAAGAAGGGAAACAAATCCTTAGCGGAAAATTATAGACCGATCTCGCTTACATGTGTTATCAGCAAAGTGCTCGAACACATTGTTCATTCCCACATCATGACCCACTTAGAAGAAAATGGGATTCTAGTTGACTCACAACATGACTTTAGAGCAAAGCGTTCTATAGTGACTCAGTTGATACTCACAGTAGATGACATAGCCAAAGCCCTTGATCAAGGGAAGTCGATTCATCTTGCAACATTAGACTTCACCAAGGCTTTTGATAAGGTGCCCCACAAGCGGCTCTTGGGAAAACTGGATTACTATGGTACATAAGGGGAAACCTTCACAAGTAGACCCAGAGGTTTCTAACTGGAAGAATACAGAGAGTTGTGTGTGAAGGAAACACCTCACTGCCTGAAGAGGTTCTATCCGGAGTACCACAGGGGACAGTTTTGGGCCCATTTTTGTTCTTGACATACATAAACGACTTGCCTGAAAATCTCTGTCAAACAAGGATGTATGCAGATGACTGTTTACTGTTCACACCTGTTGCAAACGAGGGGGACATGGATAACCTACAAGATGATCTTTCATCTTTAGAATCCTGGCAGGATACATGGAAGATGAGATTCAACCCAACCAAATGTACCGTCATGGTCATTTCCAAGAAAAGATAACCACCTCTTAGATATTATAATTTCTGTGGTCAAGTCCTGGAAAGGTCAAGTTCTCAACCCTACTTGGGGATCCAATTGGACAGCAAGCTCTCATGGGGGATCAAGTTGATAAGACAGTCACTAAATCCCCCAAACCCTCGGATTCCTACGGAGAAACCTATGGTACTGTACTACCGAGGTTAAACTCACAGCATATAAATCACTGGTTAGGCCAGTTCTGGAATATGCCACTTGTGCATGGGATCCATGTAAAGTAGGACAAGTCAAAAAGTTGGAGGGGGTACAACGGAAAGCTGCACGTTTTTGCTTGGGAAACTACAACAGGGAAAGCAGTGTCACCGAAATGCTAACAGAACTCAAACTGGAAACGCTGGCAACAAGAAGGGAGCAAGACCGACTGGCAATGATGTACAAGGTTCAAGAAAATATTGTTGACATCCAAAAAGGAAAGCATGTAAAAATGGCATCAACAAGAAGAATGAGAAATAACCATATTAAACACATAGAAATTCCATTTGCCCGGACAGATATACATAAATATTCATTTTTTCCAAGAACTGCAAAAACTTGGAATATATTGGGTAGTAACACTGTAAATGCCCCGTCCCTTGAATGCTTCAAGACGGCACTTTAGCCTGCACGGAGCCACGGATAAGTTGGCAATATGCAAAAGTACCTGCCCTGCCGACTATCAACTCAGAAGGTTCAGAAGGTAAACCTTGTCTTCACACAGAGTGGTTTAGAGGGGGTTTACATTACGGTTATTACGGAATTACGGTTCCATGTGTTTAGTTGGTTAGTTTAAGTTTTTCAGACCTGTAGTCATTTCTAAAGACATTTTATGCATGTTTTTAGTATTTTTTGACAATTTTAGGGTTCTGGGAAAATGAGTTTCCACTTTTCTGGAAAAAGTGTAAAAATAAACCATTTGCAAATATTCTTTGATTGTATAAACTTCATATGACGAACAAAGTTAAGAATTAAGAAATATGTATACAAACACTACTACACTTCAAATAAATAAATAATTATTTGTACGTTATAAATAGATAAAAGATTTCTGTCCTGGAGGTTTGAATTTAAAGATCAGTATTATATCACTTGTAAACATACTTCCATATTCTTTATTCACACATCTTATTCTTGAAAGAGGATTTAAAATTTTACAGGCAGATAGGCCTGTGAGGGTGACGTTTAAGTCTCTACACAGTAAATTCATGTCATGTGTTCAGTTTAAATAAAGCTAAAACAAATAAACGTGTGGGAGAGAGTTACATACATATAAAATGGACTTTAATTTGGACCCAACAGCAGTTCAAGACTAATTCACAGAACTTATTGCATTTTTCAAATGCAGTTTCGGTTTCTCTTATTTATACCACATGAACAAAACCTAAATACAGTTAAGGTCCACTATCCAGACAGAATTGAGCAGCGACGTCTTTTCTTTCAAACGACTCAAAAAATGTACAGGGTCACTGCTAAATGTTTCAACAAAAGATTGACACTGTCTTCAAAATTAACAAAACTGATATATTGATGATTTTGTGATCGAGTGACCTTTTTTTCCATATGTACACATAAATTTCATACCAATCTGAATTTGTAATTCATTGTGGTATAATTGTTGTCATTCATGGCAGGTGTTTAGTTAGTGGGTAGTGTTAATTGGTTAGTATGGGACCTTAATGAAGGACAACTTCTTCTGACACGCGAAAGCAATAGTGTTTGGTGACAAACCCGGCATTTAACACCAAATCCAACTCAGTGTTATTTTAAAGTCCTGAAACTCAGCCCGTACTTCTCACATGTACTCCATCAAGAGTGTAGCGAGTTAGTGACAGGGAACCTCATCCTTAACGCATCCTACGTACTATATCTGTCCAGATTGTCAACAGCTGCATACAGGGCTCCACGAGGTTTGGTGATGGTGCTGCCTACATTACCATCTCTCCATACAGAGTCACAGCACTTGGTGTGGTATGGCAGGTACTTGTCACTATTGTACTTGACTTTGTTGTACAAATCTGGTATGGTTTTGTAGTTCCTGTTGGAATATTAGTTGTTGGTATGGTATTACTTAGTTTAAAAATGTAGATGTTATTATTTACAGTTATTATATTATCTTCGTAATCTATGTCAATTGTGGCCACTTTGAAGGAACTGCCAATAGGAGGAATGTCAAACTGCTTATGTAACTCAGTTTCTGAACCATCTGTATTGTACGTCTTCAACGTTTCCCTCCCAGCTGACACAACTGACCTCCCATCTGAGAGAAATGCTATATCCGTTTGCTGCTGGAGGTGCTGCTGCTGCTCCCTACCATCCATACCAAACACAAATTCACCTTACCTACCAAACACAATACATACAGCATATCCAAGTGGCATTGCTGACATTCCACATGCCCAGCTTGGTAACTCCACCTCTTTCACCACGTTCAGGACATGCTTTTCTTTCACTATCTTCTCCAAATCAATGACACCATATCCCAAGCAGGCACAAATTGTGACCTCTTTGCAGGGTCGAGAACCTGACCAGCTAACTCCTCATCAACCTCTTCCTTTAGTAGCTCCCTCAATTTTTCACAGAGGTGTTAGTGTGTTTCAGGACTGTCTCCTTGCAGATTGACTAGGTCACCCCTTGACATCAACATCACAGTGCTTTCGACATGAGATAACATCTGTTGATGACTCTCTTTCGAATTATTTATTTTTCCTTCCAAGAAGTGCTCAAATTTTTCAATTTCTTGAAGCAGTGTTTTCTCATTTTGTTCCAGCCGCTTAATTTTGTTTTCACGAGCCTGACGAATTTCGACTTTCAAAATCTCAAGAGTAGATTTTATCTCACCTCTATGCATCTCCATGATGTTGATATTCCTCTCAACACGATCTTTCTTTTCAGCGCTCTCTTCAACAAGACTCTCCATCTCTTGCACCGCATTCCCAAAAGACGATTTCTCTCATGAAGATCAGTAGATACACTTGCGATATTATGAAACTTGTCGACAAATCCGTTGACGGTCACATTTGGAAGCAAACCTTGGACACGGCTCGCAGAAAACATGGTGGGTTTCCAATATAGACCACGTGTTTTTAAGTCACGGTGATCCTTGTCGTTAGTCTCCAAGTATTTACAGCAAAATGTATGTCCGCAACTCAGTAGTTTGGCATCCTCAAACATATTCAGGCTGAGGACACGACATGCTCTCTAAAGGTTTGGTGTCTCCTTCTTCAGCCATATCAGCTACAAAAGCTCAGTGAAATGCTTCTCATGATCCCGTGCACACTTTCAGTTTCTGCACTATCAAGCTAATTACGTCTAAACTCATATGTAGCACTGTCAAAACTGTCTTCAGCTCTTCGAAGTTTTGAATATCAAACTACATAATCGCTCTCATTACCTCTATGACACAGCTGGAATTTGTATCACCTGGCCTTCGACAGAATGATGAGAAAACTATCATTACAAATTGTGTCCAACAAGGAAGTAGGCGTATTTAAGCGGCGTTGTATCATGCTTGAAAGAACACGTACACATGGCTATGAATGTGTCTTTCGCTTCATCTTTATATTTACTTACTATTCCTTCCCAATCACACTTAACCAGTTTATCTAGTCAAAATGAACTTTGAAGTTGAGCAGTCAGACATCACCTCGCAGCCTGGAACAAAACTTAGTGTGGTTAGTGACCAGAAATTAGACAAAAATAATCGTTGAAATCGATGAGTCTGAAAACAAATAGTGACAAAAGGAAGTAATATGTAGGCTACACTAGCGTACCTATGGGATGCAGAGTGCTCCCCCCCCCGATGAAGAAGAAGGGACTATTTTTTTGCTTGTCAGCTGATCTGGGAGGGAGGGGGACCATGTACCAAAAGACCCCCCACCCCGCAGAAAAATGTGACCCAAGAAATTTCAGTTCCCCCAAATAGTTGGGTAAAAAAAAAAATAATCGTTAAAATCGATGAGTCTCAAAAAATAGTGACAAAAAGTAACATGTACCTATAGGTGAGCGGCGATAGGCCAAAAATTTTGAGTTTAATCCCCCCGGCTGGATTATGGCTAAATTATACCTTATTTTAAAGGAAATTTTCTGAATTTTTTAAAATTAAGCATATTATTTGCCGTATCGTGTAGCATCACCATGGAAACCAGCTTTGAATAGACCACCCCCCTTTTTTACCAAAAACACAAAATTTAACACTATACAAATTTTTACATGTACTTTTTTCGTTTTTGGTTATTGATGTAGCTTTTTGGGTATGAAACCACTGTATATGTAAAGACGGAAATGTCCTGGACAACCAAGCATGAAAATGAAGAAAATATTTTGCTAATCTTGTTGCCTAGCAACATCATTTTCCGTAGCAACCATTTCAGCTCATGCACAAATGGGTGAATTTTCCATTTTGAATGCGATTTTCTTTTTGTAACGATATAAAAATAATACTAAATACCTTTCATTAATACAATATCATTGATTTGAAACTTAAGTGATGTCAGAGTTGGAAAATAACCATAGCAACCGTAATATGTCACGAAGAAATTTGTTTTACTACACTAAACTTAACCTTACACACCTGAAAAAAATGCAGTTTTCATGGCATAATTACTTAGAACCGAGCTGTATTAATCAATTAATTATTTGTGGGTTGAGAAAAAGCTCATTATCATACTGAAAATGACGAAATATGTATTAATCTTTAAACCTTACATAATCCATCACAATCTGAAGTATTATTAAGTCTCAATGCAGACCATTTGGTTGCCTAGCAACAAAATTTTGCTTAGCAACCACACCTTTCATGGTATTTTGTGTTATACCCCTAGAGATAACTGGCTTTAATTAGATTTTTTAATTTTTTTTCTGGATAAGGTCTGAAAGTCTTTTCTTATGTAACATTTTGTACTGAATCCGATGAAAGCACTCTAATTGGCCCCATTCATGACTGTTATAGAGTTGGGGCCATTTTGGGGCAAAAACCGCAATTTTATTATTTTTGGTAAAAAGCAGATTTGGGGGTCAAAAGTGTATAAAAGTAAGGTAAAACAGACCTAATATATGTAAAACAGGATGCTGATTACAATGACAATAATCTTATGAGCCTCATGTTAACAATTTTTTGTGAAATTTGTAATTTTTGGTAAAAACTGTCAAATTTTATCATTTTTGGTCAAAAATAAGAATTTGTGCTGTAATTCAGTATTGGTTCCAACATTTTGACAAGACTTCTCAGCTCAGAAACTTTGTGTAGATATCTAGCAAACACGATTACTGTTCTCCAGTTTTTGTTTTGGCCGTTTGGTTGATTTTAGGGCTAAAAAAAATCAATTTTAGTCACTTTTGGTCAAAAATCATGTTGAGGGTGTAGTACTGTATTTCTCATGATGGTGGCTAGGTTTATGCGATGCCGATCCTATAAAATAAGCGTAGTGATTACCCAAAGTAGTGAACTAGTCATGATATTTTGATTTGGGGGCAAAAATGAACTTTTTATCATGCTGGTTAAAAAAAATGATATTTTGAGTAGAAACTGTTTTTAAGAAGGGTGAGAAATGCATGACTGATGCAAAAGAAGATACAGATGACCCCCCAAATATAATTTTTATAAAAGCAACGTTAGGCAATTTGGTCAAAATTGCAATTTTGTAAACAGGAAAATTCATGATCGAACTGATTAGATTTCGGTGTCCAAAGGTCAAATGTCTAAGGTCACGAGGCCCCATACTTGGTCTCTTTATTGGGATAACTTAATAACGGCTTATCGGATTTTGGTGTAACTTGGATGAAGTATGCATTAAAACCCACCAATGAACCGAAGAGATTTTGGAGTTGAAAGGTTAAAGGTCACTGGTCACGATGCCTGTTACATTTCAGATATGGGCTCGTTTCTGCTATAAAGGAACAGCTGCTCAGATGTTGATCTATTTTGGGTCAAGTATGAGGCACCAATGACTAATATATGTCTGATCTGGTATCATCACCATGGTGACTTTAGAATTTTTTATCAGATTGAGTACATGCATGCATGAGGCTTTTTAATTCAAATAAAATCGGATGTAAGTGCGGACTGCGGAGGCATACATGTACCCATCGGTAACAGACGGACAACCTGAAAACATGATAAATCCACGACAAGATTTTGACTCACTGTCGTAAATCTGGGAGATGGGAAGATTATTCCACCAAACATTTCTGGGAAGGGGGTGGGGTGGCATATACGAATACCCCCTCTTTTCAGGAAAAGGTATTTTGTTATCAATAAATCATTGATAAAATTGTTAAAGTAGCTAGAATTTCTTCTCGAGTGTCGTTTAAATGCTCAAAATCGCCGAATTCTAATTCTAAACAACATAAAGCTCTGGCTCGGTCAATTCGCTCCCTCATTTGCATTTTCTCTCAATAATTTGAACGTATTGTGGCCACGAAAAATTCATGGCCCTGAAAGCGGGGGTGCTGGGGGTGCTGCAGAAATTTTTCAGGCCTGCAAAAAGTCGTGTATGTCATGATGTATATTATTATACGTCGTCCAGGGGCGGTGCCCCCTATGTTTTTCAAATTTGGCCGTGACAATTTTTGTTTTGGCCGCGAAAAAATATTTTGGCACCACCGGTGACAAATCGTTCCCTGGGCCCTGGAAAAATGCCTTCATATAGGGCCTTTTTTAACGGTTGTATCCACTGCATGGTGGTATAATAGGCATATGATCCATAATTTTGATCATTTGTAATCCTTCCAACTTTTGGAATATATTTATTCAAAATTTAAGTTTTAGAGTGTATTATTACTGCTGAACAGAGACTAGCAATCCTATATCATGCCTGAACTAAATTACACTGGCATTGATTGGAGGGGTTGGGGATATATCCAACCACTTTTCGGGGAAGGGGGATGGTCTATTTTGATATACTCCACTTTTCAAGAAAATGTGTTTATGTTATTCAGTTATTGATAAAATGTATAGAAGAAATGCTGTTTAAATGTAGGTAGGTCAATGCATTTAACGAATTGGGAGAGGGCAAAAGTAAGACAAAATATCAGAAATTTTCCGCAAATAGAATTTGGCGTCCAAAAATTGTGTATTTTTAGTAGCATTTATGTCTAGTTGAATTGCTTTGTAGTGTCTTGTACTGCTTTTTAAACGTATCGTATCGTTTAATGAGATGTTGACGTTGTCAAATTAGTAGGAGGAAAAGACAAATCGATATATTTGCCACCCACCACAATAGTTTCATTGGGTTGGCGACTGCCTCCTGCACTCCCCTGCCCCTGAAAATGCTGAAGACATTATCTTTCTGATTTTATCAATATCTCCCATTCACGTTTATTACTAACATGGTTTTTGAGACTATGTTAAGAATAATATCAGAACCATACCCCCTTCCATAAGATGTTATTGGACATTATGCAGTCTTACAGATACTATTATCTCGCCCGCTTTGCTCGCTCGCACATAGATAAAGGTCATGTAAACCTACGGCAAAGTTTCATGTCTTACTGTATATTATTTTTATATTGCAGCAAAAGATCGAGAAACACAATTCCTATAGGCCAAAAATCTAATCAAATAAAGGGCATATGCCAATATTTAGCATGTTGTAGGTGTCCCCTTTCAAGATATAGCTCTTGATTTGGGGGTCCCCAAAATTGGAAAGTTCAGCTAAAATATTGCGATCACCCCACTCCTCCGACCGGAATTACACTCATGATTTGACTAGATCATCGACTTGTCAATGTTTAATATTAGGTACATGTATGTGTGTTATATGAGTCAGTACCTCAATGAATTGAACACCCTGACATGTAACACGTACCCATATATATTTAGCAAAATTTAGTGGCTGTGAAATTAACAATTTCATCACATTCATTCACAAGTTTGAGGCATACCCTTCTAAGCAAGTAATACCGTTTTTAAAATCTTTTAAAAGTACCAGTTACGTTTTCTGGACGTTTCCAAGTTAGCTTTTAAAACGAAAATAAAAATGTGCCGCCTTTTGGACGTTTTTAAAACGTAATTTGAAAAGCGTTCTTAGAACGTGTTTATTAAAAAACGTCCTTGAAGTAAAACGACAAAGAGGTTGTAGAACCAATTGTAAATTTAACCAAGACGGGAGAAAACGTAAACGTTTTAAAAACGTTTTAGAAAACGTTTTGCGGACGTTTTAAAAACGTTTTGTGGAGTTTCGAAAACGAACTCGGCATGCAAAAGTGTTTAAAAATAAAAGAAAATTTTTGAAATCTAGAGACAATTGGGTGTACTTTCCATTGTATTCCTAAACCTATAACCTATACTCCTATCACTAACCTAACCTATCCTAATACCTATCCTATTCCTTATCTATACTCTGTTCTGTCATACATAAGTTAGCATCTCTATATATATCGAATATTTTTAAATGTAAAGAAAAGTGGTCATTTTTTGTTTTTACAAATAGGGAGTCTCCTATAAAGTGAAATCACTTTCACGGGATGTATATTTTGCGTACTTTGTTATGCATTTGATAACAGAACGCTTGCGCCTTTAAATGTTTAAAACACTATGGAAAAGTCTTATTATGTTGAAGTTGTCATATATCTGATTATGCAAATTACCATATGAATATTCATTAGCTAAAGTGCCATGCTTCTATGTATTATGTGTCCTACGTGTTGCATGCGTCTATTTGCAAATATATGTGTTTCCAACTAGTGGAAAATAAAAGTCAAATTACTGATACCCACCTGCACGGCTAGCAAAGGTGCATATTACACACTCCACCATCGCATCACCCCCCCCCCCACACACACACATATAGGCCTAAACACATAACACATGTATGCACACACAGAATGCATTATAATCACACAGAAGCACACGATTTCAAACGCTACACACATCGAAGGCACAAGACGCACAGTGTACAGACTCACGCACCAAATGGACCACACGCACATGTAAACACATGCCAACACACAATACAACCATAAACAACCACACAACACAACACCAACACACACACACACACACACACACACACACACACACACACACACACACACACAAACTCACACAACACACACACAGCTATCCAGGACACACGGAACAATAATGACTGGCGATCCAGTCACCACACACACTAGACACACCACCACACACCACACACACACAATACACTCGCATTACAACAAACACTCACACCAAACTATATCCACAACACACACGCGCGGCCACGCACGCAATACATCCCGATACACATCACTCACCATTCTCCATACACAAGCAAACATGCACAGCTTTTTCCAGACACGTGGCAAACATGTCATGTTTAACAGTACGCATAGACGTAAACACGCACACACACAACACACACACACACACACACACAAACACAAACAAACGATTTACAATGGTTCTACATCCGTCTTTCACGGACGTTTTCTGGACGTTTTCAAATTACGTTTTAAAAACGTCCAAAAGGGTCCACAAAATTACGTTTTTAAAACATTTCTTTACGTTCTAAAAAGGTCCAAAAGAGTCCAAAGAAATACGTTTTTAAAACGTTTTCTTTACGTTCTAGAAAGGTCCAAAAGAGTCCAAAGAAATACGTTTTTAAAACGTAATTTGAAAACGTCCAGAAAACGTTTTCTGTACGTTCTAGAAAGGTCCGATACGTTTTTAAAACGTTTTAAGAACGTTTCCTTCGGACGAAAACGTATCAGACCTTAACGTACATAAAAGTTTTCTGGACGTTTCGTGTTTGCTGGTATAGTCACATGATTATTTAAAAAAATCAAATGCACCTTACCTTGCGAATTCACTGTCATAAAAGGATACAATTTGAGGGGGGGGGGGTTGGAGGGGGGGGGTTGGAAGCGAGGGGGGGGGGATGATGTATGAAATCAGCCCAAATAGTACAAGTTTCCTTTTGTGGAATTAATAGCACTACTTGGGGAAACAGCAGGCTTTGCTTATCCACAACATAGCAAAATTGATTACCCACATGAATAAATGAAAAATTACCCTTGTTCTACTATCTAAAAATGTAATTATCATTTTTTGCTATAAACCCCTCTAACCTAAAAGGTTAGTGACATGATTGGGAACACTTGAAAATGCCTCAAGAACCAAATGAGTTGAAATATATACCAACTATACACTAGCAGGAGTGGATCTCCCACCTTGGAGGATTTGTCTGTAATTTGTTTACTTAGGCCCTGGTCACACTAGCAGTTGCGACTACCTGCGATCAAATGAATCGTACGACAAAGGCCTTCGCAGCCAGGTCGCAAGTAACTTGCACGATTTGTGCTGTATGGTCACACTTGTACGACCTGTTTGCCACTTGTCGTAGGTAATCGCAGAATACCAACCACTAATCGTACCACTAGTTGCAAGTTCACCTAAGACAAGTCGCAGGCAGTCGTGCGATCACCTGCGGAAAGTGGTGGGCATATGTGCGATTACCTACGGCTAATGGTACACAAACGTGCGATTAGCTGCGACTAGTGGCAGGTATTCGTGCGATCACTTGCGATGAATGGTAGCTAATCGTACGGTTACTTCTGCTCATCGTACGAACGTCGTGCGTTCACTGGTTTCAAACGATGCTACGGTTGACATTTCGATATGCAAAATTATGCATTTGTGAAAAGAAGGTGTGAATGGAATGCTTTTTAACAACCTCAGCAAAGGAAAATATTTATTTTACGTTCATTATTCACGTTGCTATATAAATCAGTGTTCACTTCTGACATGCACCACTAATGTTCATAGAGACCACATGTACTCGTACATTACATGTACGTACAGTATAATTCAGACGTGCCTCCAAGAAAGCTCAGGAAGAGGGCGAAGCCTGTAGCGGAGGAAATAGATTAAGCCTCCGTCGAAGATGCACAAGATGATGTTGAAGTTCATTCCGAATCCGGACTTGATCCCGAGTATGACATTCACTTTATTAAACAGTAACAACAAATATCAACAGAAAAAAACTGCATTAATCACATTCTAGGTAATCGCAAGTCAGGATCATACTATCGTACGATGAGCTACCATTTGACGTGCGTCTACCCGCGATCAGTTTACCACTTCTCGTATCTATGCAAATTCCCTTCTTGAAGTGGCGATTAGTGGCACGATTATGCGTACGGTGATTGCACGATTGCACAGCACGATCCACTAAGGCGATTGCTTTATTTTCCACCTCTTGGATCATTTGATCGTAGCCAGGTTTCTAAACGGCGGTTGAAAAGCCTATTTTTCAGATCAGTACCATCACCTGCAATTAGCAAGTGACTTCCATCGGTTTCGTACGATAAATTCGCACGTTCTAACTGCAACTACCTGCGATCACCTGGCGATAAACTCGTCGTAAACTCAATCGCAGGTAGTCGCAACTGCCTCAGCGCTGACCCAGGGCCTACGAGAATCAAGCATAAACATAGGCAGGCAGCGCGCGGAACACTTTAGTTTGGAGGCATAAATCTACACGATGGGGGCACAATCAATGCTTAAGCCCAGATTAGCCTATAAGTCCCTCGGCGGCGACGAAGCGACCGAGCGGGGACAGGGAGGTGGGCAGGCGCGTTTGATGAGCAGAAATTACAAGGGTCTACTAGCTTGACAGAAGAACAATGCAAGGAGCGTCGCGACCGAACGAGGGAGAGTGTGGGAGGGATAACCCCTCCCACGGTAGAACTTTTGAAAATACGCATAGAAAAAGACAGCGATATCTAAAGGCAACGAAAATACATATCTTAAAGAAGTAACACCTTCTGAAATTATTAGGATAATCATTGTAGTCATATGTTTTCAAAATGCATGTAAGGAAGAGTGAACACAGACAGGATACTGTAACAATGAACTAGTCACATCACTCTAGCTCAGGACACGAACCCCACCCCAACGAACATCGGGCTGGAAGGCCGAAACCACACCTTCCACACACCGGATCTACGACAACCTATCCGAGACAACACCCAATTATAAAGCACTATGCATAAAAAGAAACTAGTAGTATCGTAGCATAGTACAGACTAGCATAGTCATTCAAAGAGTATATCACAGCGATTGTGTAAGGTCAGCAGTTGCTATTAGTTTCAAAAAAGCATAACACAAGATTAGCAATGATACACGAGGTAAGATGATTTGAGTAGTATCATAGCTATCAGAAGGGCCGTGTTATCCCAGACGCTCACAGTAACGTACTTGAACAAATCACGCATCAGAAAGATCGATATCTATCTAAGCATGATAAACATACCTAATTCACTGAGATTGGTAGATGGCTACACATATCTCGCGACGAGAGGCGAATCAACCGAGCGGAGGGTGGGTGGAGGCGGAGGAACCCCCTCCACGCAGAAAATTTGTGAAATAGCCATAAAAAACGTGAATACTAGGCATGATAAAACAAGTATTTCAAGTATGACTTTTCGTAAAATAGAGTATCAGCAGTCGGTTAATAGAGCATTATTGAAAAGCACAAATATTCTAGAGAATTAAACTATAACTACTTATGAAAACTCTAATTCATTTTACATTAGTACACAAAGCGAGCGAGCGCTTTCAACAATTACTAGCAGATTTCACGTCTAATCATAACTTTTGTATACCTATATTAAATAACAACATCATATTTGTACATGCCAATACCTTTCAGAAACATTTTAATTTGTAGCGCAATTTATATGCGCGAACGACG